>VXAU01001242.1:2375225-2442204 GCA_013399695.1 Formicarius rufipectus | reverse complement strand
GGGGGGGAGTTGGCTGTTTCTTTTTTTATTTTTTTTTTCCCAAAGGTCAGAGTCATATTTTTACTTGTTTCTGAAGTTCCACTTTCCTACTTCTGATAACTCAAATGACTTTAATATTTAAAGTATCTTCTACTATCTGTGTAAAGAGAACGAAATTTATGCACAGATTTTTAGGCTGTTTTGAGGTGTTAGGGACAGAATGTGACTCATGTAGTGCCATGGTTTTCTTCATTGATATTTCCTAAATAGAAAAAAAAGTTAGTAACATATTAGGATCTCTAAAGCATTGCAGAACCCGAATATGAGGATAGACATTGTGTTACTGAGAAGCATTTCTCTGAAGGGGAAAAGAACTTTGGTGTTGGATATTTTCATGTTTACATGTCTCACTCTGAAATTATCTAAGCTCCTGCTACCACATAACTTCATTTGTGAATCGTCCTGCTTGGTGCTGCAGAATGCATGCTTGTTTGCATATTGTTTGTCAAAATCTTGCTCTGATGGTTATGCTGTATGCTGTTTGGTAGCAAAACTAGGTAACAACTACTCTTGTCATTTACTTTCAGGTTTTTTCTAACACACTTTTATGTGAGAGTTTGTTTACTGTCATACTCCAACTAGCCTTGAGAGCCTTAAACACAGTACACAACAGGAAGGTTAACCTCTTAGCAAACATTACTATGTTCACCTCAAGTCTTCTGGAGGCCATGTTTGGACTCTGTCTGTACTACACATTAGTTTTCTGTGAAATGTACCAGTTGTGGCCTTTGAGAAAAGTCTACTCTATTTAGCACAGTTACTGAAAAACAATGAAAGGCATAAAATATAAAGAAGCAGCATATAATGTAGATTTCTCAGTGGACACTTGTTTTTGCCCTAACTTGATGTGCTGTTTCTATACTGGGGGGGGGAGCCTTGAGAGGACATTATTCCACAAGTGGCTGGGATTTTTCAGTCTGTTCTTTTAAGGGTTCAGCGTCTGCATCTTTGATGTGCTTGTGCTCAGAACTATGTGCCATCACTTGATGAAATTCCTGAGGTAGTGATTCCATGGTTTGCATCTGGGTTCCTGAGTCTGGGAGTTTCTGACTAATTATACAATTTTCTCTGTACTTGTAGGAAACAATTCCACTTTGGCTCTAGAAAAAGGGATTATGTTGGACTGGAATATAGGATTGTGTAACTTTTTTTTCATATTTAACCACAAATTCCTATGAAAGCTATTGGACTTCCTCTGAAGATACCTACTCTTGGCTTTTGGTTTCCAACATCAGTAAAAACATTTAACACCCATATACAGTCCAAAAGACCTAGCAATTGAAAGGCTTACCCAGAATCAGTCAATGGTTCCAGAAAAGTTGCATACCTAAGGACATGGCACCATTCCTAAATTCCTATTCTTCTCAAACCCCAAGGGGAAAAGATGGATATAGTATGTATTTGGGATGACCAACAAAGCTGGCACAACTGCTTCATAGAGTCTTTTGTCCATGCTGTAGGAGGAAACATGGCAAATATTGGTGCCTGTTCCAATGCAGAGACTCTGGAAGCTTTTTTTCTGAGTGCTGCAAATAAAACTAGTGCTTACAGTCTCTACCTCTTAGCCTGTAGTTGTAGGCAGACAGAGATGGCATGTAAAAGACTCCAGGCATTGGGTGATCCAAATAAGTTTAGTGCGATGAACATCTTCTACAGACAAGGTCTGACAAAGAGAGATCTTTCAGCAAATGCTGGACAAGTTTGGGAACTGCCTTTTAGAGGGGGCTGCCTCATCTCTTGGTACTGTAAAATATAATTATCAGAACATCCTTTTACTCATTGTCCTCTAATGACAGACTTTGTCTGTCATCAGGTTTATCAGTTTCCTGGAGAAAGATTTTGTTGACCCAGTTTACTGAGGTAAGCATGAGCCTTTTCTACAGTTTCAGAGGTTTAATCACAAATTTCCTGTTCTCTGTGCTTAATTGTGTTCCATCAGCTGGCCTGTTTGGTCAGCACATGCGTTTCTGCCTGCTGGGGAAAGAGGAGATAACTGAGTGATTTGGGGCTCTCCCACAATTTTCCACTGCACCACCTGCTTTGGAAGTGGCTTTAAAACTGCCAAACATGCTGAAGTGGTTAAGTGTACCAGCTCCTAAAGAAGCTAAAGGGGAGGAGTGATTCTTGGCTGATGGGTGTTCAAAGGGAGCCGAGACTTTGATGTTCTGTTTTAGCAGCTGCCAGGTATGCCACCTCAGCCCTGTGCAGCACTTGTGCCCCCAGCCTTCATGCATTGTATTCCTCTTTATGCTGTCAGAATGAATAGAAGGAACGAAAATAAATGCAATTAAACCAAGAGTGTGGGCATTAGCAATAGTGGTGTTTTGTTATATTTTATACTCTGAGTTATAGTGCTTTGTGCCACATGTCAGTGAAGCACCTTGCATTTGCTTGGGCCTATTAGAATAATAAATTTATTTCATTTCTGTGGTTTTTTTTTTGTTTGTTTGGTTGGTTGGTTTTTTTTCCCTTTCTAATTGCTGCTTCCTTACCTCTTCTGCTTTGTCTGCCCCCAAATAGTCATAGTAATTTTAATATTCTCTAATGATCACATAAAATAGCAGAGATTTACATCTGTGGCACCCCAGAACTCCTTGCCAAGTCTAGAGGGACTAGATCACCTTTCCAATGAGGACTGAGAGAGACAGAGAAATGTGTTGGCGAAACTGGAGGTTCATATAAAATCTGTTAAAGCCAGAACAGGCACCATTCTGCTGTATCTCCTGGAGCCAGACAGCTGGGAGCTTCCCCTTTATTCGCTTAACTCTTCTCTGCCAGAAATAAGATTCTGTAACTCAATTTATTCCATTCATACTGAATTTCTTTATGATAGTGTGAACTCCTCTGTGATTTTTCTTGTTGAGACATTGAATTACTGGAAATGCTGGAAGCTGAGCTTTGTTTTCAGGTGTAGAAGTAGATAGGTCCCAAATAGTAAGAGTGGAATGGGAACTATATCCGTATAGCTTAAAACAAAAGACCAGCAAGGAGGCCAAAATTGTTGTGAGCTGGAACGGTCTCTTCTGGCAAGGCAGTATGCTTCTGTGGTATTAATCCTTGGAGGACAAAGTGTCAAAAAATGGGGAGATTCTTGCTCTGTAGTATTAGCTTTTCCAAGTAAGGTTTTATAAAAATAGAAATTTTTGCACTCTTCTCTTGCAATTCTTCATAATCCAATTCTGGGATGTCATCACTCATTTCTGGAAGCAATAGAGGAGGATAGATGCATAGGAAATTTTGGGAAGATAACACTGTTTGTTTTTCTTTTTTGTTTCAGTGCTGGCTATAGAATTTCTAAAATATTTTGGTTTTCCGTATTAAAAATTGGTAACATCTAAATTAAAATCGAACCTACCATTCTGCTCTGAAGTTATATTTTTAGGCTAGATTTTAGCTATCAACAAAATAGAGCATATTTATTCTTCTTTGAAGAGCAGTTTTCTGCAAGTAGGTTATCTGTGGAAGATTCTTAGAAGGAACACTACAGACTTGGAAAACTTCTGCCAGTTTTAGCTTGAGAAAAGCATTGCTAGGAATTTGTGCTGCCTTGGTTGAGATAATAAGCACTTTAATAAAGTACTGTCTGTTACCTCTAAGGAAGTTGGGTGAAGTGAGGGAAAAACAGCACTTAACTTTTACAATAAAAATACAATGCTTTGTGACCATCAATGAGTCTTGCAAGGATTTAAAAAAAAAATAGCTGTAAAACAGCTAGCACCACAACCCTGGCATTGCTTTGGTGTCAGTGTGCCATGCTGCTCTGAGAATGGCTGACAGTCTACATATCATGGGTTTTTTTTCTGTAGTATCTCTTTGTGGTCTCTCTATATAAGTATCCTTTTTTTTATTTCCTGCCGTATGTAGGATAGGGTGGTCTTACCTATGCAGCATATACAGTTACTGGGTCAGCTTCTTCAACAGGTAATAGTGTATGCAAGTATTATCTCTCTGTGTAGCTGAGCATATTCCATCTACACTCACTGGTTATACTTCATGTAATCATTTTGCTATAGACTTTAGAAAGTGTGTGCTGACATAGACACAGTCATTTCTTCCTTTTCTTTCTCTAACCCATTGTTAAATGTTTGGGCAGCCACAGCAGGTGAGTGGATCTTTTTATAGGAGGTGGAGGTAGAAGGATTTTTTCCTTAACTACAGCATAACAGAACTGCAAAAGGAACCTGAGGAAGAAAAAAAATTCCATATAAGCAGGTAGGGGATAACACTCATCAGTCTGTTTCATGTTATACATTATTAGCTTATATAAAGCCACTTGAGGTATGAGGAGTGCAGAAACAACCTATGCCTACAAAACTGAGCTTATAACATGGGGAAGATAAGCATGCTAGAGGCACCTCCTTGGTCAGCATGTAAGTGCCATCAGGTTTAGGGGACTGTGTAAGTCTATCTTTTTGTTGGGAAACTAGTTCAACTTCCTTGCATTGAAGACAGGTTGATAAATTTCAGTTGTTTAAGGGAAGAGGTCTCTTGAGGACCTTTACTCTGCCCTTGTTTAAGTGCCTGGGGAATTATTCAAAAACAAGAGACTTAACCACAAGCATACAGCCTCACAGCAAGGACCTAAAGAAGTGACCTTCAGTTTTTGATTTGTAGTTTTTGTCTTGTTATACTTTATTTCAGGATCTAGATGGTATACAACTTTAGTTGTATTGCTGAATGGGAATGCAGCAGCTGCATCTTATTGGTGTAATGCTGCTACTCTACGTCCTTTACCTAGAACATTTTTCTCAATATGACTGTGTCCAGATAGCTTTCAGGTGATTCTTTCCACAATCCTTGAGTAGGTCAATTTTAGATGCTTTCTCTGGAAGGGCAGAACAGATTTTAGCCTTTCCTTTAGTTCCGTATATATTATAAATGGTTACCTCTTGGTTCTTTTGTGAAGGTCTGTTATCTGACTATAATTCTTGGGTGTGAAATGTATAGACATGGTGTCAGGGAACTGTATACTTCAGCATGCACTGTCCTCATAGACAGACCACCTTAAGCTGCCAGATTTGTCAAATCTTCTCTAAGAGATACTCATAAGAGGGTCCTCATCTACCACATAAGAAGGTGATAGGTCTACTGGATGTCAAGCAAAGTGGATTTCTTTCATACATTTTAGTGTGAATTTTGTCTAATCTAGAGGCTTGACACATTCTTTAGAGGTTTCCCTATGTACAGAATATTCAATATTTAGATGACAAAACACCCGGAGTTTGCTGCATGAGATGCCTCTACTGCATGGTTGTATGGCACTAAAATACTCAGCTGGGCCTCCGGTGGTATGAGACTTGGACAGCACAACCCCAGAGGGGTCTGTGAGACGCTGTGGTATATGTAACACCATCCTATGCTGTGTCTTTTGAGAGGCTGATGGGGACAGGGGCAGTGCTTTGAGTACTCTCCCATGTCATGAATCCTAACCTTGCAAAACTCAGTCTGCTTTTTGTTTGTTTGTTTATTCTTCTCAAGTGCTCTAGTTTTCACCAGTTTAGCCCAATTGTAACTCTTCACTTGCCTCTTGGGACTTGGAGTAGGAGCCTGAGCTGCTTTCTTCATTCCCCATACCCTTACTCATTGGGATGTTACAAGTACAGCAAAGAGCACTACGCTCTGGGAAAGCCTACACTGGAGGAAACTTAATGGAAAATATGAAAGAGAAAAAATACGTTTGATGGACTTTTAATATAAAAAGGGTGAAAAAAAGAAAAGAAAAGGAGGAGGGGGAGATTTATTCACTCTAATAGGAACCAAATGTTGGCTGGGACAGCAGCTACACTCTCACTCTTTCCCTGTAAACTACATGAGCTGCTTTTCAAAGGAGTCATTACAGGGTGCAGGGCTAATTTAGTGGTCCTGGCTTAACCCCTCCTTCTCTAGAGAGAGGTAAGGAAGATGGGTTTGAGGGGGACGTTAGTGACTAATTACAGACCCAGTCATATTCTAGACAGCAGGATTTACTGTTTCCATCCTCATGTGCTACTGCTCCTATCCACCCATAAAATGCTAAGTCTGCTTGCATAAACTACTAAAAAAGGCTTGATGTCTGAAAATAAAAAGAACACATAACTCTATTCTAGTTTGGTTTTCAACATACTTGTCTACAGTGAAAGAGGAAAAGTAGAAGAGTACTCTTACAAATCGTGTTGATTCGTGCTAGGATTATATGGTGGAACTCTTCAGTAAGGAATACCTTTCCCATCTCTAAGTGGTACAATACTGCATCTAAGTACTTTGAATTCTGTGGTATGTGTGTATTCACCCCAGAAAGTCTGCCTGGACTAGGACAAGTGATCAGATTTAAGATGGCACTTAGCACATGTTCTAAGTCTGAATTACTTACTGTTATCAAAGTGGATCTAGACAGTACAGCGAGATAAATTCATTCAGAGTCCACCTGCTTTGTCTGAACTTAATACTTTAAAATGGGGAGTGGGGTGTGGTGTGTGGGACCACACAACATGGTTCAGGCACTTGCATGTCTGAGATAAGCAGGCAGTCTTCCCCAAAACTTCCTTATGAGAGCAAAATGATACCAAGTTTCTTTTTTAATCTTATTGTATATATGTCTTGCTGTTAAAATATTTTTGCAGGTTCTGACTGTGTTTGCAGGTGTGAAAATGCGTGCAAGAAACATGAATCCAGAACCACTTTCCACTCAGTAAAGCTCACCTCTGTGTTTGCACTAATTGAGAGTTGAAAGGGTATGTGATTTTCTTAGTCTAGATCACTTGGAGGAGATATGCTCAGTTGCCTTCATTGCTTCTCCAATGATGAGCCACAATAGAATGAAGACTCTGAACTTTGCAGCTAGTGGGCTTTTACGTATCTTCTTGATTCAACCTTTCTGCTAGTGAATTTCAAAGCTACCATGTGTAAAGAGAAGGAAGAAAAATACAATGTTGTTTACCTGCCAAGTATTCCCCAGATCACAGAGACTGACAGTATTTTGTAACTGGCATGGAGCCAAGGATGCTAATAGGGCCCCAACAAAAATTGGCTCCACTGAAGGGTAAATATTTAATTTAATTTGCTGAGACTGGCAAATTTAGTGCTTCTGAAAGTAAGAGATTGATAATGCCAGCTATATCCAGGAATGGTAGAGATAGGTGAGGCCTTGCCTGCAGAGGTTTTCCAGTGCTCCATAATCTCACCCTGCCCTTTCAGCTGCTAGACTGTCACACAGTTGTTTTGATGCATCTCCTTTCTAACCTAGCAGGTTAGACACTAACAGTCCTAATCCTGCCTGTATATAGAGACCTAGGATGCAGAATAACTAAATTTTTGATCTGCATTGCCTTAGTTATAAGAAAATATTTTTGTTCCAAAACTGAAGTTTTTCAGTGGTAGGAACACAGCAAGAGTAATTTTCAGAAGACAGAGAGCAAGAAATAAACTATACAGCAACATATACCAGAAAAAGGAAGCCCATGGACTTTGATAGTACTCAGAGAATAAAGTGAAGAAGCAAGAAAGCAGTGAACTTTCCTTGTTATAGCTATTGTGCATGCACATCTGGAATAATAAATGGAAAAAGTTCACAGAAAAGCAATACGCAATCAAGGCCAGAAGGGACTGAGTTGAGGAAAAAGAAGGGAGTTAAGTGTGCCAAGGTTGGCTATGCTCAAAGGAGCCATAGTTCTGGTAGTGAAGGTTTAGTCCTGAAATGAGAGGAATGTCATACAATAAAACAGACAAAATAAAAGTTTAATTGGGAATCTCAGGGAAAAGTCTTGACACTGAATATGTACCTGCCCATGGAGTTGTGCAGCTGAGTGTGATACATGGACTCCTACAGCCTCTGAAATACGTGCTAATTCTGCACCACAAGGAGATGAGTTGGATGCTTTTGCTCACGTCTTTGTTTGTGAATAAAATTCTTGTAACAGCATCAATTCTCTCAGCTGAAAGGGGGAACTGTGAGAATAGCAGAGGGGGACTCCTGACATTTGCTAGATATTATGCATTTTAATAATGTCCTGGGATACTTGAATTGTGCTTCTGGTAGCTATTACAGTTAACCTGTGAATGGATCTGGGAATTGTAGTTAAATCTACAAAACTTCTCATGTTCTTTGCCTACACCGTCTCAGTCCCAAGGTTTTTCACATGGACTTTGTACATCTTCTGTTGTCTCATGGCACAAAGATACTGATGGCAAAAGCTCCTTGTGTAGGTAAAAGTAGCTTGAGCTGCTGGGAAAGTGGGGAACTGAAGAACTAAGACTGAAACTGTTACAAGATGCCTCATCACTAAGAAGGGAAAGTTTAATTGATGGTCTGGGACAGAAACTCTCCTAATCTCACTTTACTCATCACTTTGAACTGGATTTGAACTCAGAATGCAGTTTCACAAGTTTATAGTGCCAGTGCAGCCTTAAAAGGCTGCTTATTAACTTTGAAAGCTTTTCCTTGGCTTCTCTTGCAGAGCACAAAAGGAGTTTGTGGGTCAGGTAATGGCATCCTCATTTTATACAGGCCAGCTGCTTCCTGCCCCTCCCCTGTCTCCAAGGTGTTGCACCATGGCAAGTTCTTGACAGTTCCCTGGGCCTCAGAAGACCTCCAAAGTCCCAAGCTGAGTTCTTCTAGGAATATTGAAAATGCTTTGTTTGCTCCTGGTGTTTTGGGAAGCTATTTTTCTTTACCTTTGTAACATAGCTCTTGCTATATACAAAGCAGGAGGCTTTTAGAAGCTTGCGTGTCGCATCAGAGCTACAGCCCGTGCTAAAAAGCATGCTCTTGCTGACTAAACTGCAACAAAGTCACTCCTGATAACAGCAGAGGCCAGGAACAAACCGTTCTCAGAGACGACTTGTGCTGTTTTTCAATTTTTAATTTATTGCTTTTGAAGCTGTGGGGAGGGAAAGAAGAGAGAAAGACAAAGAAAGGCCTGGAGGCAAGTGGCACTGTGAGAGGCCCAACAGTTCTGCATCCCAGCCAGGCCCCCAGCATCCTGGGCTCTATCCCACTCTGTTTATCATTGCTCCATAGCCAGCCCAAATCTAGGGCCTATTGTTAGGGATGGAAGAAGCATGCAGTGTGCCAAAGAAAATGTTCTGTGTTTTTCTCAGTGCCTGAGCATAAGTCAGCAGGATGCTGGGAGCTGCCACATTAGATAGAATCATTAGTTACTATGCTGATTACTTTCTAGCAGCTGGTGCTCACTGAGGATTTGTACCGAAAGCTTCCTGGACTTGTCATTCCACCTGAATGCCCTGTGGGAAAGAAACTGCTGCCCAAGATTGTCTGGCGTTCCGTGGCAAGGTGGGGGCACTGATTTATAAATGCACTGGATTCCCTTATTGCCAGCAATGGCCCTTGTTAGCTCCAGCCTTTATAGGAAAAGATGCAAAAGGCTTTCATTGTCAACTTGTTTTCATGTTTAAAATGAAGATGAGTCCTTTTTCATTTTCCTGGACCTCCATCTATACTGATTCCTGCTGTGATCCTGTCTGTTCACACAAATGAAGCTGCGTTAAACATAGAGGAATATTCTTCAGGAATGCTGAAGCTTCATTTACACAAGTAGTTTAAGCCTAGTTTGCACTGCCTTTCTATGAGATGTAAGCACTTTTCATATACTTCAAAAGTGCCTGCTTAGTGAGTGATATATGGGGCACACCAGTAGACTTCATGAATTGGTATTGTTGCCTGTGACACAGGAGCTCATCAAATAAGTGCCCAGCTGTGCCATTGGAAGTAGGCTTCAGTTGAAATATAAATAGAAGCTGGATGTGTAATATTTATGATACTTAAAAATCCTTAATTTTTTGGGAGGAACATTGAAAACTTTAAACCCACTTTATATGTAAATTTCACATTAAAAGTTATATTCTAAATCTCTTCTAGTCTTGCATTGCTGTCCCCTCTCCTGATCATTTTCTCATAGTTTCACTATAGTGAATACTTCTCTTTGCTGTTCTCTACTGCAGTCTTCTAGTGTCTGGTATTACCCATCCCAGCAGTGCTTGTGTTCCTGTAAACCCTGCTTTGTCAGATGTTTGAAGAAGTTCTTTGGGAATGGTGGGTGCTGGAAATGTGGGCTATCGTTACTAGTTACCAGGGTTATTCTTTTAGTACAGACTTGGTGTATGTTGTACAGTTCTTTGCAACTCTTAAGATTCTCAGTAACGGGTGTTCTAGGCTCTGGTCTTGTCTACAAACCTCAGTCCTTGGAATTCCCCTCAAATCTCTTTGAAGTGGAAGGAGTAGCCAGCTCGCTTTTTTTGTTTTGTTTTGTTTTATTTTTTTTTTTAAGAACTGATAACTGAATTTCATAGAGACTTTATTTTTCTGTAGTCAGTGAAGAACTCTATTAGTTTGTTGTTAGTGTTTAGTATTTTAGTACACGGGCATTGGTTCCTAGTACAGGTGTAGGTAGTTGATTGCATGAGGGTTGCTAACATCAGAAAAGAACTAATTAATTGGAAAAGGGGACTGGGGCAGAAAGGTAATTTGGAACCAGAGAACCTATAAATGAAGGTATGGCATTCTAAGGCTTTTAGACTTTGTCTCAGCTGTGTTTGAATGGAGATGTGTTGAAAATTATTTCAGAAGTAAACCAGTATCTTTTATGATGTAAAAAACTGCAGAAGGTAGGCTTTATGCTATCAGTGAAGAGGAAGAAAGAATGCTGGCCCAGGCTTTCTGAAAACTACAGTTGAAAGAAAGGAACACAATGGGTTTCTTGGCAAAAACACTGAGTAGCCTGAAGAGCTGCTGGAGGGACAAAATCTTGCTTACAGAGGATGGACCATAATGCCAAAGGCTGAGATTTCCTGTATATTGTAAAGGCCTGAATCCTGGCCAGGTCTCTAAACTAAGCAACTCATAAATAATCTTGAGCAAGCTGTGAGAAGATTGCTTGCAACCAGCCTGGCTGACAGAATGAAACCAAATCTTTTCTGGTGGCACAGGCAGAAATTTCTATTTCCCATTTGTGTGTGTGTGCGCATCTCTGCCTAGCTCTGTTGTCTGTATGTGTGAGCAAATGAATGATCAGTCAGTCATTAGTATTCAAGCAATAATCCTGAATTATTGACTGTACAGTCCTCATTTCCACTGGGGCTTGGGGGTGGTGGTGGAGGGTGAGTGCAGTTTGGGTTATTTTTTACTTTACCTAAAACAGTATGAATTGGGAAAAAGCTTTTAGTTCAGCTTGAGGTATTTATATACTCTCCCTAACATGTTCACCCTTTGGTATCTATTAAGATGTGAGATCCTCTACAGCTTTTTTCCAGCCTTTGTTATGGTGCTGAGCCTGTTGTAGAATTCCTTAGGCAGAAGAGCTAACCTAAGCATGCAAAGGTGTTGTCATGCTTCAGTAAATCATCTGACAGGCAGAAACAGAGAATGGGAAGTGCTCTGTGATGCATTCCTGTGAATATGGCAAGTAGACTGAGAGCTGGAGCTATCTCTGGCAGCAGGATATTGAGTCTCATATTCTAAACCCTGTTCTGTACCAGGGCAAATATTGCCTTAGATGTAGTATCAGCACTCAATAACGTGTTATGTGGAGACTTCCCAAAACTGCAGATGAAACATCTCTTTACAAAACTGACCTTAAGACTGGCAAATACACTGACCTTCTTTTGTCAAGTACTGAATGTTTGTATTATGTAAGTTTGAAATTATGTTTTGCAACATAATGCATTTATGTTGATTTCTGTGAAGAAACAAAACGTCTGGAAGTCAACAGAAATCTATTAAATCCAGAAGGATTCTGCTGGCTGTGAAGGTAAAATCTATTTAGGCAAATAACAGTGTTTTTAATACAGTATCTCAAAAAAAGTATATGCTCTTGTGTCATGTGGAGAGAAGGCACTGGAACTGCAGGGAGTTGTGTACAAGACTGTGCTGCAAGAATATGTTAGCCAAAGGTATTGTGGTTTTGTTTGTTCTTTTTAAATTTAGTTCTTCTTAAAGATTTTATAATGTAGTTTCAACTGTGCTTTCCTGGGTAATTCAAGCTAAGGTTATCTGAGCAATATTATGTCTTAAAGAATTTATTTTTGGCTATATAGATCATATATTGGTTAAAACAGAAGTGGAATGAAACAGGCTAGAAACCAAATGAAAGCATTTGGGAGTTCATTGTACTGGACAAAGGTTGGAGAAAGACTGAAATCTTGGTGCATTTTTAAAAATCAGTCTTGAATTTTTGTAATTCTGTAACAGTTCATCCTTTGTCAGGTATCTCAAAACAAACTAAATGAGAATCAGGGAAATGTTAGTAAAGTTTTACTATTTAGGTAGTGGTCTTCACAGTACTACAAACTACAATCACTATACATCATTTCTGTGGCACAAAGCCAGTTTGGCTGTTAGCAGGTCTGAATTTAGTGGAGCTTCATTGACATCAATTTTGTCTTCTCTATTTTGTCTTGACTTTTACATTTTGGCGACAATTGCTCAGTCTTTAGCTTCCCAAGCATTCTTTTGGATCAAATGGTGAATTTTATCTGTTATAGGTTTTGAGCTGGAGGTAGATACAAGAGGAGTTGGAACAGACATTAGCTTCTAGATTTAATCATATAATTTGAATGAATACCTTAAAATGTGCTTGACTGAATTCTCTGACTTCTGACAGACCTGAGACAAGTTTAATTTCAGACCCCTGATGCATAAACCACACTGGCTGCATTTTCATAGAGCAGGTGGACTGACTATCTGGTTTGATGTCCTGCTCAGGCAAGACCCATGGAAGATTGTATGGGAAGAGCACTAGGTGATGCTGTGGAATGGTAATGCTTCCCCCTTATTCTCTGGGACTCAAAAATCAATGATTTTCTGGCCAGGAGATTATAAATAGCATTAGTAGCTCTGACTTCTGTGAGTTGTCTAATCATTTATGAACCCCTATAAATTTTTGGCATCCTTGACTTCCCATAGTAAGAAGGCGTCCACAGTTTAATTATGTGTTATGAGTAAAATTGCCTCTGTTTGTTTTAACTTGCTCACCTGTTTACTTCATTTGGTTATTCCTATGTTCTGTAGCATGAGAGGTGAGTAATTGTTCCTTCTTCTCCTTCTCCCTGAAGCTTATAATTTTATAGATATATTTCCTATTTCCTTTCAGTTGTCATTTTTCCAAGCTGAAGAGTCCCTATTTATTTAGTCATTCCTCGATATATAAGCTGTTCCATACCTATGATCATCTCTATTGCATTTCTTTGTAATTTTTCCCATTCTACCATATGCTTTTTGAGAAGAGAGGAGGGACAGGGGTTCGAACCATTCTCAATATGCAAGAGATATATGCAATTTTAGTTTATATGGTAGCATAGTAGCGTTCATGGTTTTGTTCTGTTTCTTTCCTTGTAATTTCTAACACTGAATTTGCTTTTTGAGAGTATTTAGTGATGTCTTCATCAGAAAAATTCTGTTATAACTAGAGTTACAAGGTCTCCTTCCTGAACAGAAATAACTGGCTTTAGCGGATTGACCCTGGCTGGATGCCAGGTACCCACCAAAGCTGCTCTATTGCTCCCCTCTGCAGCTGGGCAGGGGAGAGAAAATATTATAAAGGTTTCATGAATTGAGATAAGCACCAGGAGAGATCACTCACCAATTACCATCATGGGCAAGTCAGGCTCATATTTATTACTAACAGAATCAGAGCAAGATAGTGAGAAGTAAAANTCCTGGAGCTGGCTGGCATTAGCTGTACCCACCCCCCACTGCCAAAACGTGGCCATGCAAATCCAATACACTAGTTCTACATACTTTATTTAGGAGTGTTTTAACTGAATTTAACCTTTTCTCACTGAGAAAAGCTGATATGAGAAAGTTATTCTAGGCAAATAGACAAATACAGTTGTTTAGTTCAAAACAGATGTATTGAAGATCATAAACTTTTGGAAGTTGTGATGAGGAATTAATCAGGCTGTTTACTGAGCACTAACATGACTTTGGTGGCGCTCCTGAATGCTCTTCAGCTTTGTATCTGGTGCAGTTGGTGCTTGTTTCAAAGGTTGTAATCCCCAGCCATCTCCCAAAGGCTGCATCCCAGTCTCAGCACAGTCCTCTGTGCATTTCACCTGTCAGCATGACCTGACTTTTATGGAAGGATGACAGAAAGTCCAGCTGCTTCACATAAGGGAAATGTCCAATGAGCTTTGTCATCAGAATGGATGGTAGGATCTGTATCTATGCAGTGGAAGGAGCACATATGACCCTTGGGATGAGAGTTGAGTCCAGGCGACAGCAATCTGCTGATAACTCATATGGTGAACTGGTGGGATCGGGGAGGTGACAGCTGGGGATGATTTCAAAGATTCTTTGTTCCCTGTCCTGTCCTCCTCTAAAGGTATGCTTTTTGTGCCATCCTGTACCTGGTACGTAACAGTGTTGAGGGGGCAGCACCACACACACACATCCATGAATCCAGAGCTGAGCAACTGCAGGTAAAACCACAGTAGAAGAGAATCATGACTTCATTACTGGGGCAAAAAGTGAAGAGGCAGGTTCAGAAGAGGGAAGCAGCTCATAACCACAAAGTTAACCACAAGGTTAACCACAAAGCCAACTACTAACTTTGTGATTCAAGGCCTGAGTAGTGTCAGCAATATTACAGTCGTCACTTTTCCAAGGACTGGTGAAAGGGAAAGAATGAAAAGTCTGAGAATCTTCTAGCAAAAGGCAGCAGGGAGCAAGAGTCACTTATCCAGTGTTGCACTGGGGTGCAGTGGAAGAAAAGGAGTAAAGAAACATAGGTGAGATCCCTTCAACAGAGAAGTCTGGAGAAAGCTACCTACAGCTGATGGCCCATAAGAGCAAAAGTAGTAGTGGTGCTCCAAGCAGGGAGAGGCCAGAGGATGCAAGGTGAAGATGCTTCTGAACTCCTTTTCTGCTGGATTATCATACTCATCTGTTGCTGAGGGGCTGAGTATGGAGAGGGACGCTTTAGTGTTTGGAATCCTTGTCCTCAGTTTGCTTTGAAAGAGATGCGTTAGGTTATTTTTGAGTGAGAATAAATAGGGCTGGCTGTTGTCTCTGGTCTTGTTTGAAACATTTGTCTGAATATTTTAGGAGTTTGCAATGATGACAATGTTTGTGGAGGAAGGAGCAACACATTCAAGGGAAGCTGTGACATGTTCAGAGTGTAGGTTGTAATTTTGAATGGGATCCGGAAGCAGAGAGATTGCAGTCAACTCTCTTGCCAAAACCATGACCCGCACTCCAAATCGTGGTATGGAAGACACCAATTATCTTATACATCCCAGTTACTTATGATGTGGATAGGAAATATAAGGGAAGTCTACCCTGAGAATCCAAAGGAAATATTTGGAAGGAGTGGCTGAGAGAAAAATGACAGATATAACAGAAACTTGGGGAGCTCAGGCATTGAAGCTTGAGGGTTTTATTAACCAGAGTGTCAGGATTCAGTAGGTCATATGGCATCCTGTCGTGTGAGCACGGAATGTGTGAGTTGCTGGGCCATTGTAGCCTCTTCAGGACACCTTGTGGTCCTGTCAGTCGGCCACCTGCTCTCTGCAAAGCTCCGCAGCCTTGTGTAGAAGTGTGTTGCTGCTGCCTTCTTGCCAAGGATTACAAGCTTCAAAGCAAGCCAGTGAGTGCTTTTTGGTACTTATCATGTTGCAGGCCACAGCTGAACTCCCACTGTGTAAGCCTGAATTGTAAGAGCTCCTGTCTCTTTGCAGGAGGCCTTTTGTCCTGTGGGAAAGGCTTGGCATTACTCTGATGAAAGAAATTAACCTATCTTCAGTCATCCTAGGAATTTTGGATTGTAACTGTATGGAGTCAATATGTACCCTAGTTGCAACCTCATCCAACCAGTCATTTATCCTTGCTGGATATTATACTGCATGTGTTTCTTCTATTTCACTCTCACTGCAGTGTGTGTGCTTAGTGTAAGCCCTGTGTTAGTATATTAAAATCTCTACAAATCCAAATAATTATCTTATTAGTGATGGGAATCCTTAGTTCTTTGCCTGCTATAACTCTGCTTCTCTTCAATGCTAATCAGCCACAGTTCTGGTTTAGAGTTCTCATTATCTTTTCCTTAGTTCTCCTGAAGAGAATGTCTGGTAATACAGTCCCAGACTGGAATTCAAGAAAGTGCTTAGCAAGACAGCAGTTGGCACATGGAAACTCTAGCAGGTGTTGTGCTTTCTATAGCTACTTAATGAGAATTCATAGCTGGCTAAAAATTAAGGAATTTTTTGGAAACAGCAATTCCTTGTTAGGTAGGAGTCCTTATATGCAGAGTGGTGAAAACCTGATGGCTCTTCTTTTCTCAGGGCTCCAGAGAATCATCACTTTGCCTGTGAAGGAGAGGTGGAGAACAGCGTCTGCAGCAAGGTGTCACGAAGTCCACTGACACATGCCAACTATCAGCTTCGTTTTGCTGTGCAGCAACTTCAGCAGCAGAAACTTCAGTCATGGCAGCTGTTGGAGCAAAACCAAGCACGGAAACAGGTAACTGAGAAAAAATCCTGCCTGGGATGTAGCAGTGCTGAGTCTTAGATGTGCAGAACAAACCCAGAGACCATACATATGAAATAACTTTTGTGAAGGAAGTAGCTCATAAAGTGCATTACAACAAAACTAATATTACCTTCAGTGATTTTAATAGCAGTTTGATGCTGTAGTTCCCAAAAGCGTCCTCCATTGCACTGGTATCTTAAGAGCTAGAGAAATATGAAAAAGTACTTGTATTACTGATGTTCTGGATGGCACCTAGATGCCAAAGGTGGACCATTGTATTTGGAACAGGATTTCCATCCTTCCTGAGCAATCTTTCAAGGTTACAATGACTTAATTGGTACACTTGTTACCTTAATTTGTTACTGTGGAGAAAGAGAGAGATGTATTCTGAGTGATGTCCAAAGGCCTGATAAAGGGAAGGATATTTTGAGTGAACAAATATTCGTTCAAAAGAGATTGGTCTCCATTGGCAAGGAACTGTTTGCTAGGCAGTCTGGTATGGTTTGACTCCCGTGACCGGAGTTAACACACTGGGGTCTGAACACCCATGTGCTCTCCTGTGAAACAGATGAATCATTAGTCAGGGTCATTGAGAATAGGTTACAGACAAATTGCCCTTATCCTTTTCTGGGAGCATCTTAAAGGAGAAGCCCTTCTGCTTTTGCTCCTTTCAAGGCCCTTACTTAGCCACGCAATTTCTGTCCTTAGCTTTCCTCACCTACAGTCTTCTTCCTCCTTCTCCAAGCAAGAGGTCTTCCTTTCATCTTAATATGTGGGCCTCTGGGTGGGCGCTTGTGGCTGCTCATGAGCTCAGGAAAGGGCTGTAAACTGGCTTGTGCCTGTGAAGAGGCTGAAGCTGGCCATGGGGCCTGGCTGAGCCCTCTTCAAATTGCTGACATTGAACTGATGTTATTCTTGGCCTGGGGCAGAGCCATTACTCAGGAGTTTCTGTTAAAATAATTCTTTGTTAAACCTCCTCTCACACCCACAACATCCCCCTGATTTTTCTCCCTCCCTTCTCCTTCAGGGCCAAACAGTTTGGAGAGGCCATTTCCATGCTGCAGGGCTCAGGCTGCACTGAATTTGCCATTAATGAAGAAAGATATTTGCTGAACATGACTTTCTGTCATGAAAACCACATGTTAATGAAATTATTGTCTCTTGGACACTTCCTCTTCCAGTCAACATTGTGTGAAGCCAGCCAGCCCTCCTCTTCCAATCACAGTTGCATTGATCCTTCTGATACCCCTGCCAGTCATGGCACTACTCTCATCTTCATGTATCTATCCCCTGCATCCTCTCTATCTTCTCTCATTGATCTCTTCCTTCATCTAATTAGGTTCTCAGATTTCTCTCCTTTGAGTTGGCTCTTCCAAAAACTACCTTCTCTTTTCACTGCTTATATGTTCCCTGCCCTGCATCTTCCTGCTCACACTGCTTTGACTTCTGCCCCGTCTTTTATGCTGGCCCTCATTTGTCCTCTCCTTTTAGCTGCAGTTGATGTAGCTTATCCTATCCTGCATGGCTTTACACATTTCCTAGTCAGCATCACCTAAGCTACCTGCTGTTTCCCTTCTGTTCCTTCCCGTGTATTGGGATCTACTCCATCCTTTGTTGTCTTGCCTGCTATATTCAAGCTCATCAGCGTCCTCTCAACAGGAGGAATATATCCGCCAAGATGGAAGACCTATGACGTGAAAGAGTGTCATGATCTCTCTACTTTGGGGAATGCCATTTGTCAGTAGTTGAAGTACATCTATTAATTAGTATATCTCGAGGCCCACCCTGAGTGTGACATGACTATGTAACATGACTAGATGCCAGTCTTCTGTCTGTGATTAGTCGTATGTGTGTTTGTATATATGTGAACAAATAACAGAAACACCATGATTAATAACCCAGACAAATGCTTCCTCCTGTACATTAACCAATTCAATGTGCTGGAGATGAAATGGATGCATTAGAAAGCACAGACTTTCCTAGTCAAGTATTTGTGTAGTAGGAATATTCCCATCTACCATGCAGTGGATGTACCTTATCATGAAGACTTACTGTGTACTTCTTTGTTGCAGCACTCACTCTTGGATGACAGCTTTCCAGACACTTATGAATGATGATGATTTCTCCAGGCATTTAACAATTTGCAGAGTAGCAGATACTGTGTAGGTGGAGGAAGGGGAATTATAACCAACAGTTTTCACTCACTGTATAGTGAAGTTATTTTACTCAGTGTAGTATGGTAGAAATAGCCCTTTTGTGCCAGAATAGGTACTTCATTCACTGGGGGGAAAAAAAAAAAAAACACACCACCAAACTTAGACTAACGAATAGGTAGAGTGATATGGACCAGGAACAGAGACAGTACAGACTCTGAGAAAAGACAAGAAAATAGAAAGGGGAAGCATTTGAAAGTGGAGACAAGAAGCTTAAATTTGATATCAATAAAATCAAGGAACAGGAATTACAAAATGAAGCCAAAAGACAAGAAAAACAGGCTTATAGCAGTATTTTTAGTATTTAAAGGAGACTTTATGTGACATGTTATGACCTAGATGTTAGTATCACTGCTGCAGTTGGCAAGAGAGTTAATATGCCCTCATTGTTTACTCTCTAATTGTTTCCTGTACTGGAAAGATGCCATTAGCTGTGAGGGAGGTTCCTTTTTCTCTGTGTGGCTATGTTCTGTCTGCTTAGCCTAGCATCAACTGGGTTTAGAATTTTATGCCAAACATTTCACATGGGAAAAAAAAGCTAAATTAAAACAAGAAAAGTACAATTGTATGGTGGAAGGATCCCCATCAGTCCTGCTTACATCTAAAAGGCTTATGTTAAACAAGACATGAATCATGTTAATGAGTTTTGTGGGCAGTTCTGTGATCACATTTTCATTTCAAGTAGATTTTGTGCTGTAGAATGTTGGGCTAAATTAATCTTAAATAATTCTCCTCTCAGTCACTTAAAAGTAGTATGTTCTCTGAAATAATTCCTCATTTTATGAAGTTCAGCAAATTTTTTTCTTTCAGTATTTGTGACTCTCTTCTGAAATCCTTACAGTTTACTTAGATCTAACTGGGAATGTTGAGTACTCAGAATAATATTCCTAGAACTCCATTATTCCTTTTTAAGGACACAGGACCTCTTGAAATGCTGTCTTACACATTGTTAAACTGTTTTCTAAACTGTTATATATTGAACTGCTGTCAGATTTGCAGTGTCTCTTTCCCGTCAGTTTCTTGTTCATTCTTGTTTTGCAGCTTTCGCCCTCAGATTGTTTTCCCACTAAATGTGCTAAGTGCCATTTTTTTCAATTTGAGTCTTGTGATACTGATGAGTCAAAGTCTCAGTCTAAGTAAAACAGAACAAGTATCCTGAAAGCAGTAGCCTGTGCTGATTTATACCAGCTGAAATTTTGTCCCCATGTTTCTGATCCTGTCATTATTACTAGAATTATGGTAATGCCCAGATGTATTAACTATCTTTCCAATACAGTGATAAACCCCTTCCTTGCCCCAGAGCTACCAGTACAAAGAGAGAGATAAAAGAGAATGCACCAAGTCAACTGACTTTAATATATTTTATTCTTGCTCTAAAGAATTTACTAAGGAGGACATGCCTCAGGACAGTCTATGCATCTACCATGAGTTTGCTGTTCTTTAAATTTCCTAATGACCCCAAGATGCTCCTCTTACTGCAGATTAACCCAATGGCTAATAGTACATTTTGAGCCTGTTCTTTATTGCGACTTTATGAATTTTCAGCTAAACTGATTGTTGCATCCAAACTGATTTAACTGAATGCATTAACGTGTTCAAAAGAATTTCCTCTATACAATTTATATGACTGGAAAGGTCTTCCAGGCCTATTAATTCTCTCTTTTTTTCCAGAAACAAATCTGAAACAAATTGCATTTCTAAAAGTGGTGGGGTTCACTGTGTGGGGTTTACTTTTTTTTTTTTTTTTTTTTTTTTTTTTTTTTTTTTTTTTTTTTTTTTTTTTTTAAAACTTAATTCCTCATTATAAACATCTCAGTTTCCAGTGCCAGTGATTTGGAACTCGCTGCACAGATCTTTATGCAGTACATGTGTCTACGCATCTGTCTGTCGGTTCTCATACACTGCTGAGTCTCTTGTCTTTTTCAGACTTGTTGATCCAGATGAAAGTGAATGACTGTGGGATAGAAATCTCAAAGCTATGTTTCATACAAATTTCATTAAAATAAAGAGCTATGTATCTGGGAAGGGGATTCAGCTACTGTTCCGTTTAAGGCAAAGGCTGCAGCATGAGACCACTCTTAATTAGACAGCATAAAATCAACACAAGAATGCCCCAAACCCATGAATGGAGGCATAATTTGGGATATGCTTTATATTAGATACTCTAAGACAGATTAACAGGAAATGAGATTCATTACCTCCTCTGGTCACACAATGAACATGTTTTTGCTTGCAGCATTTGTTCCATTACTGTGCTAGGCATGGGTGTTAGATACAGGGATGATAAGTGCCAGGAACATTCTTCCTGTTTTTGAAGATCATTAATATATCTGCTTTTCTTCAAAGTAATACAGTACCTTTCTGCATTTAACCACTAACAGCCCAAGCTTAGCTGCTACTGGCTAATACTCTTAGATGTGCATTGTCCTTACTGACAAGCTCTACATGTTGAGATTTTCTAATGAGAAACTACTGGGTTTTTGTACAGCTAACACTTTGTGTATGGTATTCATGTGTAGGTGTGGAAGCATGGATAGGTGTGGTCTAATGAAACAAAGATGGGATTGGAAGTTAGTATCTTTTCAGAGCTTTTCAGACATTTCCACCTAGCTTTTCATATTACTTCAGTCTGCAGCTTAGGGAAAAGCACTTTCTCTGTCAGTGCTAACATTCTTGAGGGGTAAGACCAGGTTAATGCTATCCTACATCCCCAAAGAATTATGCAAGAAAATTAACGCTTTAAAGGATCCTTAGCTAAGGTGTTTCACAGCTTTCTTAGTATTTTTCAGATTTGTAGCCCTAAGAACTTGTTAGGGTAGCAAATGTGTCCTGGACATTGTTAAATCTGCCAGCCTGGGAAGTGTGGTTGAAAGTTTTTTTACTTGCAGCAGCAATAGTTGTAGGGTGCTGCCTACTTCAGGACTATGTCTCTCAGGGTTTGTCTAGGCTTCTGCTCTCCCTAGGCCCTTCACCTTCAGAATCCTGAGTGATGAGGCTTGTCTCCTATTTTTTGGATCTGCTGAAATCACTTCCCAACACTTCCTTTGTGTGGCCAGGCTCTGCTCTCCCCAGCTGCCCTCTTTATTTGCACAGTACCTTCTCCTGATTTCCTGTCCCCATGGAGTTCACAGCAGGGCAGTATACTTTGTAGCTGAATCCAGAAGCCACGGTCAGTGTCAGCTTCCAGTCTCCCCATCCTTGCCTGGAAGACAGCCAGAATCTCAGCACAGGGTAGAGGCAAAGGGCTTTTTAGAAGTCTGTTACCCCAAGAAACACATGCATGACCTTTCTTAAGGTAGGTTTCAGCCCTGCTTTTGCTAATCAGACTTTTTTAGACATCCATGCTTGCAGTTTCTTCAGAGTCATGGATCTTCTTGCCACTGCCTATTAACACAGTGAAGGAGCTATGACTGTATGCTTTTTTGACTCCAAGATCTTAGTAATTTTAATAAGAGGAAAAAGAACTTACAGGAAGGATGCATAATATCAAGCAGCACAGTGAGATGTCACCCCTGAATAAGAAGTGGGTGCATTGACTTGAGGGTCTCCATCCCAACCCCATGATGTGTCAGTCTCTTAAGATGCAAGAGACTAAACCAAGTTCCATTTTAGTTTGTTTTGCTGGGGAGAGGTGGGGTGTGACTGCTGTTTTCCAGATTTCTGCACTTGTACTAGCTACTTAATTCAAAATCTGAAAGCTGCAGTCAAGGTAGAGCTTCAGGGAAGGGAGAGGTTAAGGAGGGTTGGGAGCTCAAGGGCATCTTGTCAGTGAGTTCTAGTTAGGAAACAGGCCTGTTTTGGCTTCTGCATTTCCTTTTCTCCCTAGAGCTCTGCCTGTCAGAAACGCCTTCCCACACACCACTGGCCTGCTATTTGCCAGAGAATTGCGGGGGAGAGGGGCTTTTCCTGTCTGTTTGCTGAGACTCATCCAGCTCTCAGACTGTGGTTTTCTCTGGAGCCTGGAGCTCACTCGCTGTGGCTTTGTGTATTTTCCACCAGAGAAGAAACTGAGGACAAACTCAGTGAAGGGCACTGCTCCCAGGGTCACACTGAGGTCACTGGCGAGGGCTCAGCTATTCCCCTCATCTCCTATCACTGACCTCTAGTTACCAGACTACAAGGTTATGGTATGGCCTCTGCACTGAGAATCTGACTTTGAGGAAAGACAAGGCAGAACTCCTTGCAGGTTGCTTCTTTCTGAAGAGAGTTTAGCAGCTTGCAGAGCTCCCATAAGGAAATATTCTCCACTCCCTGCTTTGTCAGTCCACTGCTCAATTCTCCAATTTGTCATGACATGCAGATTCTTTTGTTCCCTGTGTCAAGTCTCCAACATACTTATTCTCTCACATGGTATAGAACAGAAATATTTTCTGTTCCTGATATTACTGGGGATTTCTTTTTTGTCAGAGGCAGTTCCAGAGTCACTTTTTCAGAAGAAGGTACTCTACAGCCTCTCTCTTATTCCAAGCTCAGGATTGTAACATGTTCCCTAAGCCTTTTTCTTTCCTAGGATTGTGTCTCAATCCCACCTCCCATGTAAAGAGTGATTCAGCAAGATAAATGCAGAAAGTCTGTCAATGTAATAAAAGCTTTACTTCTTTGTGGATGGAAGTCCACTGCAAGGTTAGATTTAGGATTGAACCTCTTGTTTTGCAATACAGAACAGTATAATTCTGTGGCAGTAATGAGATTGTCTGCCTTCCTAGAAGCTAGTCCCAGCTTCCAAGGGCATGAAGTTCAATTCTAAAAACTACTTCACTGATTTGACCACTTAAGTCTTCTTTTTGTGTGTGGGACTCTCTCTGGAGCTCTGGGGTTGCCTTCACTAAACAGATGTTATCCCTCACAAAAATGTCACCAACCTCCATCAGCATTCTCAGCAATGCTCACAGAGGTAATCACCAATTACTCTGTTTTGGTTTTGTTTTTTGTTTTTTTTACCCAGGCTGTCTTTGCCAACTGCTCACAATCCAGCACCAGCCATATATCTATGCCAGCTGGCTCTGATTCCTGCAAGATACCAAGTGCCACTTCTATTGTCCAGAAGTCAGCCAGTTTGCACAAAGTGATGCCATCCCAGAGTACACCACCTCACCTGATTCCAAAGCCTCCAACAAACCACAGACAGGCAGCAATCAGAAAGGCTGCAGCCCAGAGGATTTCCAAGTAAGTTTTATCTCTTCCATCCACAACAGGGAGTTGGCACTGGTTCTGCTGAAAATAAATATCGGAGAAGAACCTATCTGCGTCTGATTTTGACTGATGTCCACTGAGCTGTCCAAGATTAATCTCAGAATAACTTAAGGTGTGTGTATATAAATCAGTGTGCACTGTATTATGGTTTTGTGTTTCACTGTGGTAAGGAAGGGAAAACTGTAACATCCCACAAACATAAGGACATAGGAACTGCCAGATTGATTCCAGGGTGTGATTCAGTAACCTAAATACAGATTGCTAGTCACATTCTAGATACCCAGGGCTGTTTTACCTGACCTCCAGCTGCCATTCCAGATGATTCCAGGTCTTTTGTAGATCTTGTGCTATATCTGCCAGTCCCATGCAGATGTCTCAAAAAACTTCACAGTACCAAGTATGGTACTAAACATGTATGTTTAGGCACTTGAGTCACTCCTGTGTTTAATTTTTGATGGGATCTAGAATCTGGTGGGTACCAAAAAAGCCCCAAAACAAACCAAAGAAAGCAATACAATATCTTTAACAAACTAATCGACCCTTGAGCCAACGTTTCCCATACATTTAGCACACAATGTTTGACTTAAGTCTTTAAGCACAAGTGTTTATATTGTGCCTAATGTAATGATAGCTTTCCTCATCAGTAGGAATCCTTCTTTTAGCTTTTATTAAGCTTTTAGTTATATAGTGCTTGGTATTTTAAGGTAGATGGATGAATTTGGCATGTGTTATCTTTAAAAACAAACAAAAATACTCGCCATGAAATGTTGCTTAATGATTGTAAGTTTCCTTCCTTTCTATTTCTTGATGTGTCTTCTCTTTTGTGCATTATGAGCAAATGTGAGCAAGACTTCTGGGTTTTCAGCTTCCTCAACTCTTGGTTTATGTCCTCCTAAGTGACAGAACTGCTTTAGACTAAATCCGCTATTAGGTATTTCCTCATGTATCCTCAGACTTGTTTCATCCTGAAAAATTGTACTTACTCTACAGCCAGAAGAGTTTTACAGCTTTCAGAGCACGTTCCTGTGAGGTTTCCTGAATCTCTGTTTGCTTCCTGTTTAAAGAGAGAAGTTTTAGTAAAAGATTACTAATGAGAGACACCTTATGAAGATGCTAGAGCACAGTCAGTGTGTGGGGGTCAAATTTGGAACTGCAAGGCATAGTTAAAGAACTTGAACAGAACCGCTTTGGGGAAGTTTTTGTATTTCCTGCCTGTACTCTTGCTATCTTAAGAGACAGGACACTGAATCTATTTAAAAAGAAAACTCAGCAAATACAGATGTGATCGTCAGGTCTGGCAGGTATACGCCGGTAGGTTTGCTCTCTGATTTCTTTCATGTTGGGTGGCTCATGTCAGTACAGGTGACACGCCTGTGTCAGTGGGTTTCTCTGCTGGGCAGCAAGGATGTGTATTTGAAGATTCCGGTGTGCTGTGCTCACTTCTTGGCAGAGGAAATGTTTATCCTTGTGAGATGGAATTGCAGCTCCTTGGACAGACTTTACTTTGCTGCATTTTTGTGGTTTCTGCTCTGTGACAGGCAGGAGTGTGGGAAAACCGGAAAAAGTTCAGCACCAAAAATGCACAGAAGGGAGAAAAAAAGCAAAAGATTCCTTCAGAATTTCAGAAAACTAATCCAAGTATTGAAGGCTGCAAAGAGCCACTCCGGAAATACTTTCCAAGTTGCCTTTCAGTCTCCAGCACAAGGCTCCAAACCCATTCTTGCCATTCATGGGATCTTGCAGTAACATTTTTTCACTTACATGGAAAACAGCACTGCCCAGCTATATTTCCAGCATATATTTCCAGCTGATCGTTTAAAAGCTGCTATGTCTCAGTCTAATATAACCATTCATTTTTGTCAGGAAAAGACGAGGTATGCATCAGCAGAGGGGAGTGAATGGAGAGAAGCCTCTGTGTCAAAGGAGTATAGATTAGAGAAGACAAATGTCTCCATTCTCCAGCCTGTTTTCTGCAATCTGTGATTATTCAGTCCCTGATTATTTTGTACAAAGTATTCTTGGATACATGTGTAGTCTGCTTTTGAAAAAGTCCATTGGTAGAAATTCCATTGTTGGTATGACAGTCTATTTAAGAATCTAGACAACCTTATTATCGGCTAGTTTCTCCTGATGTGCTCTCTTAAGTTTTTCTTTATTTCATCCTGTCGTACCTTGTTCCTTCTTCCTGAACCATCCTATACACCTTCCCTTGTAAATACTTTCAGTCTTTTGAATATCTTTCTACTTCTTGGAGTAACCTAATGTTCCTTACACTTTCTTAACCTCAGATAGTATTTCCATCTGCCAAGTCCTTAGTTGAATTTAGTGTATTTTCTTCAGTTTATCAGAGTGATTGTATTGTGGCCCCCAGAACTGTACTTTCCTAGTGTGGGACTACCATATCCTTAGGTTGTGACATGGCAAATATACCATCTTTTGGGCTCCTTCATTTGTTTGTTGGGTCACTTTTGATTTGCTGCCCTCTCTCCCCTCTGATACTTCTAGATTGTTTTTCTGATATCTTTCCTGAAGGAGGATCTCACTGTTATGTCTTATTTCCACAAGACTCGCTGAAACAATTCCCATTCTCTTGTTAAAGCTCTCTCTCTTCTTTTCCCCCCCATATGTTTCAGTAAGCCAGACCTTGTTTGTGTCTGCTCTTGCACTGCCTGGCTTTTGTTTAACATCTTGATAAAGTTCATCTTTTTAAAGTTGTTTGTAGAATTTCTCTAGAGGCTGGACTCTAAAGACAAACTAAAATCAACTTTGTCTCTTTGACCTATCTCCTCCTTGCATGCGCTATCAATTCTCTCCCAGCCAGCGCACATGGCTTCCAGAAGAGGAAGAAGTAAGAAGTAGAAAAATCAACTACAAACAGAATGAGATGCTAAAGATGAACATTATTGACTAATTCAAAAACTATCTGATAACTTGCACACTTCCTGATTGAAACATAAAGGAAAAAAGTAATAGAACAGCCATACAATTCAGACTTGTTTTTCAGTTCCTGGCCTCTCTTGTTTTCTTAGCTTCTTAACTTGTAAAAGGTGGTAGCTTGACTTTATAATGGATTGTGTCCAAAGCAGACTCTTGCTTAAACTAACAGAGTGGAAAACAGGGACCCATAATCAGGTGCAGAAAAAGGACTAACTGGGAGAAATAGTTTAATATGCACCTCTATGCTGAAATATAGTCCCATTAAATGGTCTCATGGGGCTTCATAGTTTTTATTCAATGTCCTTCTATCAAAAATAGAGAGTTTTGGACAGCTAGCACAACAAACTCTTCTTTCTTTCCAAGAGTCAGACTAGGTAGTTTCCCCACTGCTTATGTTGCCGCTGCTCTTGACAGGTCTGTGAACCATGAAGAGACCTGATGATAGCCGAGAGCAACATTTTGGGACAGATCACAGATCTAGTATTCATAATCCATGGAATGAAGCAGACATCCATGGAAACATCATTTGGTGTATAGGAATCTTCACATTACAAATGACAGCAGGCAAAATATATGAGCTCAACTGTCAGAACCCAGAGTGAACTGGTACAGATGGTAGACAAAAAAATCTTTCTGCTTTTAGGAATGACTTAGTCATAGTAAATAGAGATTTCTGCACTATCATTCCAATAGTAACTTTTCAGAAACCTGCTTTCTAACTATGACAGCATCAAGTAGAGCAAGGCTTTGAACAACTTGTGAACAGAACTATGAGTCAAAGAAACAATCTCAGGAAAAATTCATCTGTCAATGTTAGACCACTGTATATAAAGAGAGGAAATGCTAGGTACAGAAATGGAGCATATAGTTCAAGATGTTATCAGGGAAAGAGAGGGACCAAGAAAGTCATCAAGTTTACCAGCAGTGGACTGAAATATCACAAACTGTTGGGAATATTGATCAGCATGGCATAAGTTCTTGTACTGGACATCTCAAAACGTCATTCATAACAACTCTATTCAGAGAGCCTTTTGAAACAAATATTTCCTTCAGGTCCCATTACCACAGCACAAAAATGTTTCTACCTTCTTCTCTCTTGTATAATTATTTTGCACAATGCCAGCAGCAGAAGAGCCAAAGTTCTTCTTTATTGTAACTAGTACAGAAATAGGGTAGAGGGAATGCATTTTTCCAGCGTTCAGGAAATCCATCCTAGGGCAGGGTGGAGTCCTGACTCCAGTTGCACACAGCAGTAGCCAGCTTTTCTAGGACAGGCTGGCCAAGCCTAGCAAATGTGCCAAGAGTAGATGATGGTCACAGAGTGAGCCCTGTAAAACACTGGTTCTGGTTTGTGTCCTATTTTGTCCATGTGTGTGCACTCACAGGCATGTGTGAAGTGTCTTAAGTGAGCCAGGTACATCACACATACAAACTAAGTGCCCACTGAAAAGAGAAGAGGCAGCAGGAGAATAATAATGTAAGTCTTAGTGGGAAGCCCTTTTACCTTTTTGCTACTGCTGTGCTGTGGCATGTTTGTTTTTTTCAGCCCCTGAGTATCAGGGTTAATCAGGCTGCCTGACCCTTAGACATTTTTGGCAGCAAAAGCAGTGCATCTGAGAGGCATGCCTTGATTTAACACCCTGATACAGCTGGGCTTACTAAACCTGTAGCTTGTAGCCCTTGGCTAGCCTCAGATCATACACACAGATACACCTGCAAGAATACCCTGTCCAAGAACAACAAAGAAGAGCAAGCCTCCCTGGTGCTGAGACTTTACATCTGTCGCTGTTCTCTTGATAAACCTGGACTTTTTGTGATGTGAATATGCTAGTGTTAGTTCTGTCTGGTTTCACTGGACCTTTAAATGCATTTAGAGCATTCCAGAAATAGGTTGTTACAACAAAAGTGTTCAAAATTAAGTCAAGAAAGTATTTCTCTGTCACCTGTGGAACAAATTTTTAGTCCAAGGCTGAGCAGCTTAGGGCTGGTCTAGTGCCTAAATGAAAGAAATTTATCAGCATCAAGGAGGGGTTAGCTGTGTAAGAGACAGAAAAAAGCAATGATGAATATTTAAATGGAGAGGACAGTGGGGACAGTGTTTTTGTTGGTATTGAAGAAGGACAAATGGAGAATATAACAATGGATTGCATTGGAGAAGTGGAAGCAAAAACAACACAGACATTTAAAAGCAGAAAAGTGAGAAAGGCAGTAGGATTTCAGCCAACCCAAGGAAGAAGAAAGTGGAAAGTGATTAAATCAGTTTTAGCAGTGAATATGTTCTGGTACTGAAGCTTCCATCTTGACACAACAGAGAATGTGAGGGGTGAGCTTAGCATGATGGGAGATCCCATGAGTAAAGCTGAGAATGAGTTGTCTGGAGGTGGCAGTTGAAACTGCAAGAATCAAGGTACATTGTGGGTAGGCAGAGAAGAAGGGCAAGTCTATAGGGGAAGAAATTCTCTGAATGTAAGTCACCCTTTAAGGTAGAAGTGTGGCAGTTCCCTGTCTGCTTTTTTGTTGTTAGATTTGCTGGCATTCTTGATGACATTTTCAACCACTAGTCTTGTATTCTACCTACAGAAGGGTGAGTTGAATTTGACTGTCAGGTGTGCTGTGTTAACAAAGTGGACTAGCTAATTATGAACATAGAATCTCTATGTAAGAGATATAGAGATTCATCTGGATTCTTAGCTCCCAGAAGGACCATGCTGTAGCAGCACGAAAGATACCATAAATACAGATCCAAAATTCTCTCCAAGAGACAATAAACATAGAAACAGGCACTTCATTTGACAATAGCATTTTTGACAATTGCAATTAAGGCTGACTAAAGTAAGGGGTTGTGTTACACAAATGTATCTACATTCCTCTCCCTTCCTCCATGGACTCCACTTTATTTTAATGAAATCCTGCTGAGATGAAATACAGGAGTCCCTTATTGGCCTTTTTGCTGTCAGGAACATCTGGATTACTGGCAACTTACTGACCTTGAAATCTGAAAAAAGGTTTCAGATAAAACCATAGAAACTGCACGTGTGTGTCTGGGTCTGTTAGTTGTCAGGGTATCATACGGGATTGGATATAACAGTGCTCTTCTGGGGAAGAGCTGACAGTAACTGTAACACCACAGAGCTGAATGAATGAAGAAGGACTCCAGTAGAGATGAGTGTACATGGAAAAGCCTGGAGTGGTCAGAATTGAATTGGACAGGAGAGAAGAAAGGCAAGGAGGAATAAGGGAGGAGAGGACAAACCAGGGATCATTGGGTAATTGTATAGATTTTAAGGACAAAATAGATCTTTGCAGCTGTATAATTCACCCTTCTCTTGTGAGTAGACCAAATTTTTATGTAGCAAAACATGGTCTGGTTGGTAATGAATCTTTGTAAGTTAAAGTAGTTGCAGCTGTAATCCACAGAAGAGTTTTGCTGCAACTCAAATGCTGAGATCAATGCAGGAGGATTTGCAGAAAGTATCTGCTGGAAGAATGGCACTGGACTACTGGAATTTGGATGCATCCTATGGGTCTCAGTTTCCAAGATAAGTGAGAAACCTTGCCTGGATGAGATATCTCTGCTGAGGCAAAATGCAAAGACTTAACTTTTGAATTTAGCACATTTTTGACAGCATATGCGTTCCTGTTCAGAAGTGGCTTAATCAGTTTAATTCAAATCACTGGAATAAGATGACAACAGCATTATGTGTTGTATTTACAAGTTGCACCTTGGTGGTCCAATACCATTTACTGTCTTTATTCTCCAGAAACAGCTTTCAAGGCACATAAGACAATTAAGTGTTCTAGTTTCATCCAAGTCTTGCTGGTGGCTTGAGTGTTCCTCTGTCTTGTTCTGCCTTTTTGGAGTCAGTTGCTGTCACTGCCTTTTTCATTGCATGTTCAGGCACAGCTTCATAGTTATGATCCCAGTGGGATTATGCAAACTATGAGAATTCTCAATTTTTTGAGACTTTCATTCTTCCTTGATATATAACTTCTGTCTAATCTGATCTATCTGTCTGATTTGATGCCTTTACCTCTTAGGGTGACCTCCACTGAAAAACAATTGAACGGATTGCAGAACAGCCTTCAGAGTGCTGCATCCTGTGAGCCAGGGACAAATTCCGCAGGTGAGTGCCAGTGACTGGGAAAGTGGGGGTGGGCATGCTGGGATGCTTTCATCTTTTTCAAGAACTGGCAGGGAATAAACTTTCTCAGCAAGAAGAAACACAGCTGCCTCCTCTGCATGTAGGGATTCCTAGGTAACAGTCTGGGTTCAGCTGTGCAGGGAATTTATTCCACCAGGAGTAAAAAAGACTAAACAGAAGGGAGCCAAGGCTGAGTTTCATAGAGTTGGAAGAGGACGATTCCTTAAAATGTGGCTGGGGGAAATAAAAAACACCTTGGCTAAAATGGCTCATCTTTGCTCTAGGCTTTGGCTCAGGATGCTCTGTTGTTTGAGCTTGGACTGTAATATAGGGCTGGGACATTCTTTACATCTCTCTTCAGTCTTGCAGAAAAAACCCTTAGTTCAGAAAGACATAGCTGAGACTTGTGAATCAGCTGCATAATGAAGTCAGTCAGTAGGGGTGAAAGTTCCCAAAGGAAAACCACTGAGACTTAGAGTCAAATGTTCATTGTTCCTTAATGGCTAATTAATTCAAACAGGTTTACATGCTATTAAGTTCTCAGCAGATGAAGACCCAAATCCATTTTTCATTGATGCAGACCTGTTGGCAGGTAGAGTGTAGTCCTGATGAACCCATATTCTCCATGGCCCACAGTAATAGTGGTAGTGGTGTAATGGAATATATGGACAAATTATGTTCTAGAATGCTTTGAAAAATTATGTTTCTGATCTTTTGTTTTGCTGTGAAACTCTGAAAACATGACTTGAGTATCACTAATGCAGTAATCTCTGTGTTTTCATAGGCTGAAAGAAAAGTTTGTGTAGGGGTGAACTACCCAGTTCATCTCTGGGATATTTATTTCTGAAATTTAAAGATGACATTTTCATTATTAATGTCAGTAATTTTATTGTTGATCCTTTAGCACAAACATTCAGCTAAGGCACTTAACATGTTGTTCCAAACTGCCTCTCACACTTTACCACCTGCCAAAAACTCCTACCAAAAATTTTATAGGGTGAATAGCCATAGCTAGTTAAAAAAGGCCCTGTGGCACACTGGAACATGACAATGTGTTCTGGCATACAATGGGATTATAAAAATAAGCAAAATTATGTCAACTGTGTAGTGTGTATATATATATATATATAGCTGAGGCAAAAACTCTGGTCTACTATATAGTTCAAATTAAGTTTTTAGTATGGTATGTTAAGGTTACAGACAAATGTACAAGTAAATGTAAAAATGGAGTTATCAATATAGTGACCAAACTGGTTTGCTGAGTGAAGTCACAGAAAGGTGTTTGTGTGCTGAATTCTGCCTTCTTTTCCACACTTTCAAGAGCACTGTCACAGTTGTTACCCTGTAATTTTAACCTTTGCAAGAGAATCTTTACCTCTGGGTACTATTGTTATGTGTGTCTGTGATAACTGTATGTAGCATTTTGCTGTCCTTCCCCATTTCTGTGACTATTTATGCAGCGCATTCATGAGGATTGTTGATCATATTAATGATGCAAGGCAACAGCCAGAGCTGGAGGAAGAATATAGGCTAGATAACAGTTACAATGTTAAGAGTAGTCAGGCTCTCTGTGAGTACTTGTAATCCAATGAGAAATGAGAACTTCAGCTCCTATTTCCTCCTGTAGGACTAGGTTAGCTGCTCTGTACTAAACTTACCTTCTCTGAAGCTGTAACAAAGGGTTTAGCCTGACATTTAGCTAAGTGTCAGGGCTTAGATAAAGCCCTACTTCGACTAGGGGTAGGCTAGCAGAACCATGATGAGTGGGTCACTCAAAGCTTCCTTATTGCTAGATGTATATAGCTCCAAGAACAGTGTTAAATATTTTGATGATTAAACTAACTAGAGCAAAATGATTCTGTTTGGAAACTGGGGAATGATATTTTCTTCAGCTTTGCACCATGCCGTTGGTATGCATCAGAGGCTGCTGTGCCCAGTTTGTGTGTCTCAGAAACTGCTCTGGTCCTTGCTGCAGGAACAGCTGTTTTTCTTCTTCACTCTATTGATTGCTTACACTTGGGCCCCAATTTACCCTCATCAGCAGCTTATTTGGGGTTACTGTTTCACATGTATTTAGTATCCTAGATACCAGCTAGAGAGGTTGGACACAGAAGTCATAAGAATAAACTGCAAGCATTTAAAGATAGAAGGCTGTGAAAAGTTGCAGAGATAAAAGAGGAACCAGGTAGAACCTCTGTATAAACACACACACAAATGTTCAAAAATCTCTGAGAAGCTTTAATAGGCCTTCTTCTCTAACAGCCTGTCTGAGAATAGTTATAGGCCTCTGTGGAGAAGCAGCATAAAGGTGTCATGAGTGATCTAACCAAGTCAGGGTGATGCTCAATGGAAGAGAGAATCAGGCAGTACGGAAACTTTTAACCAGATTGTCTAGAAAACAGTTAACTGGTGGTTAGTGCTGCAACTTTAACAGTTGTAAACACTGTTGTGCAATGAACTGAGGCTCTTGAGGACAGTTCCTTTGACATAAAAGGGAGAATAAAATTCAGCATTTCTGCAGAGCAGATGAGGATTCTGAAACAAGCCATTACTAGAAGAAAGTGTGGCAGCCTTTGATTCCTATGGCGTCATTTACATTTCATGGAGAGTGTGAGCTATGTGCCACATAACGAGAGAAAAGGCAGAGATCCTTATGACTATCTACAGACAGGAAGCTAAATCTGCAAGATACCATTTGGGGGTTATTTGTAGTGTCTGAACAGACAGTTTGTTATGAAAATTCATGAAAGTTCAACAGGATTTATTCTATTAAAGAATTACTAAGAATCACTACCTCTAGGGAGCATTCAAAAATGCATCTGACCTGATGTTTCACTGAACACCCAGCTGCTCGTGGGTTGTCAGTCTTTTTGAAAATACAGCCATAATCACATTGCTTTTTTTATTCTGTATTGTTTTGTGGATCCCTCAGCATTACACTGATTGTTTTCTGCTTCACAGAATTTAGCAATTCAATGGATATTATTGAAATAGGGTGATTGTGAACTAAGAAATCAGTTCTCTTCTAAGTCATCTTCAGAATATAGCTTGCTGAGTAACAGCTAAACTAAGTATTGTGCTGGGACATCCAGTTCCAGGTTGTCTTTAGGAGGCTATGTTTGATATGGTGAGTTAGATGAATGTCAGACTTGACATTTTTGGTTTACTGTATCTATTAACAATGTAAGGTGTATGGAGACATTTTGTCATATTTTGCTGTTTTATTTTCTGTTTCTCTTTAGTGGCATTAGGTGAATAGTGTGTGAATTCGTATTTTTCAAGAAAGTGAAGGTCTAAATGAAAAAGATACAAATTTTCCATCAGAATTTAGCTTTTGAACAACTGGAAAGTAACATCGAGGATGTTCTGTGGCTATGTGTAGGACCTCATAGTTAGAAATTAATTATATTATTTTTCCATTTTGAAAATGTTAACTCAAATGAGGTTTTAAGGAGAACATCATGAGGAGCACTTCAGGAAAATGTACAACATAGTCTCATGCAGCTTTTCTGTTCCTGAGCTATACTCTTGTCTGCATGAACTTGAAGACAGGAAGAATCTGAGCAATCTATAATGAGTGTGTCTCATATATAATCTATAACTCAGTGTGGTTGTGGAGTAGATGCACAAGTTAATTTTATTTGGTTTGGTTTGAGGGTTTAATCCCTGTATGAGCCATTCACTTAGAACAGGACTCTGTGATCCATGTAGGTCCCTTCCAACTCAGAATGTGATTCTGATGTTCATTTGCAAATGTAGCAGCAAATGTGGAGTTGCTCTATGAGTGAAATCTATGTTCTGTCTTTAGGCTTTTCTCCTTCCTTTCCAGCCAGCTTCTTAAGGGTTTGTAAAATTTTTATTTTAAAACTTCAGAACACAGAATGCTTCTGGGGTTCTGTTTTGATATGGCAAAAATATAATGCACTGATAGCTTACCTAATAACAAACAAATATGAATCATGATTAAAACTAGGCAAGACTAATGCCTGGCTCCAAACTTGATGGGACTCTCACCTTTTCATACTCAGACTAATTAACAGTGAATTGGTTCATTGTGCTGACATTTATAGTACTAATGACCACATAACTTCTCCACTGTGTATGCTGGAAGGAGAGAAAAAACTTTAGAATTACTGATTAGGGGAGGTAAAATTGATATTATGCATTTTGAGTCTGACAGCAGTGAAAACTGCTAATTCTTGCAAAGTCTTGGATCTCTACATAGTCTGGCTTAAAACATGAGTCCAAAACTAATTTATTGTATTTTAGTTCTCTTAAGAATACATCATACAAGTGAATGTTGAAACTCAGTCTGAAACTAGGAGGAAACTTCTGGAGCTAGTTGGTATAGGCTTGATTTTATTTCCCATGATTCCAAGATCTGTACCTGAATTTAGTTGCAGGGTGATGCACAGTTGCCTGTTTATTTTGGACATTTAACTGGCCCCCATGTCTGCATGAATACCAAGTCCTGAAAGTATGCAACTCTTTGAAATAAAGGGCGTCATCGTCTGTAAAGGCTTAAAACTGGGTCCTGAACTGCCAAGAGACTAGCTGAAGAATATGGGTATTAATAAGCTGGTTTGGATCTAATCCATGCAGAAGGCAGGCTGCTGTTCTTTGTTTTCTAGTGATTTCCTTCTTTAGGCTAAGGTGGAGAGCAGTGTCTGAATGCCATCCTAATGTGAGAATGTGCAAGCAGTGTGGCCCAGTATAGAGCAATAAATGGAGCCTGCTTGCAAACTAGGGACAAGAAGAAGCACTTTTCTACTTACCCTTCTCACCATCTAGCACACTCCAGATTTCATTTTACAGAAAATAGACAGGTAGACTATTTCTGAAATTTTTTGTATCCAAGATTATTGTATAGTCCTTCAAAAGAAGGTTATGTTTCTGTGTGTCTAGTTATTTGAGACCTGAAATTAGAGTTAACATTGGTGGTGCTAAGCCTTGACTGGCTGTTGTCTATCCACTACTTAAATTACCATTACTCCTTAAACATAGCCACTTTTTTGTGAGACTAAGGAAAAAACTGAGACATTCTTTTAGCAGGTATGCAAAAGTACAAACTTCAAAATTGTCCCACACCAGGAAAAAAGAAAAGGCAAATGAACACACAACAGGCATTTAAACAAGACACATACAGTCACTTCATATAATTTTTCAGATCTAAATGGGAAAAAAATTTATAGAATTCAGAGATCGTTTTATCAGCCAGTGTCTCTCAGCTCTCTTGGATCATAAAGGGTAGGGATTGGATGGAATATGTGCTGTTACCCCTGTTCATGGCCTGTTTCAAACTCCCAGCCATTTGTTACACTGGGGTGGAATTCCCAGCTGCCCAGCCTTGTCCAGGCTTCCTCAGCTTCTGCCAGGCTCCCTGCAGCCTCGGAAGGCAGTAGATTGTTGAACACCGATGTATTTATTTTTATGTTGTTTCCACATTCCCAAGAGGAACCTTGGCTGTGATTTCAGCTGGTCTCACCACACTGTCCAAATCCTTCATCAGAAGCAGCTGGGAAAGGAAATCACTCAGGTTTCTGCACAGCACATTGCTGGTCTGCCTCCTCCCTCTCACTAATCCTGTTAATTCCAGTCTTCATTTGCCACCCTTCTGGTTCCCTCTGTTGTTTCTGTGACTGACTGCACAACTGGTCTTCACTTTCAAAGGTGACCTTCAAATGGACACCTCAAATAACCTCTACCTCAGGCTACTTTGGCATCTCAGGCACAAGATATGACACAAAAGAGCAATTTTTGATGTCACGTCATTACTTACCCTAGGCCAGGAATGGAGTAATGATGAACTCTTCCACAGAAATCCTTCCAGAACCACCTATTTCACTGATAAACTCTGGGTGGGATCACTGAAGTGGGAACTCCAGTATGATACCCAGCACTTTGCATCAGATTTTTCCAGTGCAGCCTCTCACCCTGTAGCCTTTTGTTAACAGCAGTAATAACATTCTGTCAGCATCTCGCTGTAGTGCTGTCTTCATGCAGAAAAAAGGATTATTGAGAAACAGAATTGGTCCATTTTCTCATATTTCAGAAAGCAGTGGATCTTGAGTTGAATCCTGCTGTTATGCCTCCCTTCTGGAGGAGGCATAAGAATCACAAGTTATGATGGAGGATATTTAGTTTCACATTTGTTCTTATAATTATCTTCCTAAAGTCATTGTTATTTCATGCATCAAAGAAATATCCTGGATCTTCTTTCTCTTACCCCTACTGACTTCCACGGTTTTATAAAGGGGGCAAACAGGAAGGGGGAAAAATGTATTTCTCCCCCTGCTTTAGTTGTTGTATGAGTCCCAGGTCAGATATTGACACACAAGCCTTTAGTACCAGATGGACCAGAAGGTGAAAGAGAAGGGTAAAGAAAGACCTCCTTACCCCATTTCTTATTACTCTTTGAAGGGGCAGGGAACCATTACCTCATGACTAGCAAGGAACAAATATTGATGTTTCTAGTCAGTACCTTTAAAATAGATCCAAGTCATCAACAGGACATGACTATGTTTGAGTTTATCCAGTTATGAGAAGACTCATTAATCTCAGCAGAGTGTAAAGTGCTGCCAGAAGCAGCATTCCAGGCCTTTGTCAGTTGATGCCTCAGCCTCTGCAACTCAGCCATTGCCTCTCAGCTAGAGCTCAGGGTCTGTGTTCACTTCTAATGAACAGAAATTACGTTTATTCCTTAACCTCTGAGAGCAATCTGCCTCACACCTTTACTCAACCTTTTGCCTTTTTTTTATGAAAGGAAGGAAGGACCTTTTTCCTATTACTACTGATCTCATGACTCTGAAAGGACATTCCAAATATGGGGACTTCTGGAAAAGCAGGAGAAGGAAAGAATGATCTCTAGAAATTGGCTTCCCTTTTTAAGAACTAGCACTTAAATTTTTTAGGAGCCTTCACTTCTGATGGACTCAAAGAAAACTCTGTAGTAGGATAAGTAATGACTTCAGGCAGTTGGCATTTTTGCTTGACTGGAGGCTAATCGTTGCTTGTTCTCAGTAGTGAGGTGATGGCAAACTGCCTGTATTTCCTTGCTGTGTTGGAAATGTCATTCAAGATCAGGTGTGCAAAGACTGGGGAGAGGTTATATAATATCTTGGCTACTTTTGTCTCACATCTGGCCTTTTGGCGTTAAGCTACCTATGGAGAGGATGATTTTGCCCATTTAGATTGGATTTTGTTTTAATCTGGCTTTATTTTACTGAGACTAAAAATAGAAGCCAAAATGTGTGTGAATAGGGTAAAAGGAGTGTCTGAAGTTATGAAAAGAAACATGGGGAGGAACCAGAGAATAGAGAGCCACAAAGAACCAGGGAGTAGGGAGGTGAATAAGAGAAATCAGAATGAAGTCTGTCAAGTACAGAAGGGTATTAGCAGTCAGGGTGAGCATGTGTTAAAGACTCAGTCTTCTTAATATGGGGAGCAGGAAGGGTCGTACTGATTTATACTGCTATTTCTCTACTCAGTGAGTCTGCGCACTGCTCTTTTCGTGCAGGAAAGCTTCATTGACTTCATACAGCTGCGTGTACTGTTTGTGACAGTTGCGTGTACTGTTTGTGCCACACACATCACCCTCCCCCCATACACACCCAGACCCACGCGCCTCTCCTCGCACCCTCCCCACCCATTATCACCTCAAGAAAATTTTCATTACTTGGACCTGCTACTTTCTCTTGCCTGCCTGGTTCAGCAAGTCACACTGAAATTGTGCCCAAAACATGGGGGAGGGAAGGGTGACTTACTGTTGTCAGCTGTCCTGGCTTGTTGGTGTCAGTCACCCATGGATATAAATAAATGCCATTTATTTACTGCCTTTCTTAGTTGCACTGTATATTATCAAGAGACTTGTTGGGCACCACTCGGATTAGAAATTCCCTCTGCTCTGGGATTAAAAAAATTCTAAACTTCTAGGATAATCCTAGCTTTTCAGGGAGAAAGAAAGTTCCTGTTTTCAGCACTAGATTCAGAAGACTTCAACATGCTTCTCAGTTCTCCCACAAACTTTCTGCAGGTGATGACACGGCCCAAACAAGCTCTGAAAAATGTCAGCATGAGGCCCTGACCCAGAACTGTAATCTAGCCTAGTATTCTACTCTGTCTCATTCCTGCAGCTTGGAAGTACAGTAGATTAGGAGCTGTGTGACCAAGGCTGTGTACATCTGTGCTTGGAATGTCTACATGTCACTCAAAGTTTAGTGTGCATGTATCTCTTAAGTGACAGGACACAAGTCCTGGGATTTCCTTGTGACTCAATCATATCCATAAAATTGAGGTAATCCTTTTCTTCCCATTGTGTCTTCTGAGTTTTTGAGGTGCAGTCATGAATGACATAATGGTGTGTAAACCCGTGGACAGACATACAGGCAGATAGTTTTACAGCTCGTGGCAGGCAGAGAAGAAAGGAAATTCATTGTGGTGTATGTGATGATTCACTGCAATGACTTATCACTGGAGAAAATCAATTAGTGTTGGCTCCTGTACGAGTGAGCTTTTTTTCTGGTTCTCATACTCAACCAGGAGGTAGAATGCTCACCAGTAGTTTTGAAATTATAAAACTTCACAGGTTTATATATGTTAATATTTATGAAATTATTGAACTGGCCATGAGGTGCACTCATATTTGCTTCTCTCTGTGCTGAGTCCTCAAAGTAGCCATACAAAAACTCAGGCAAAGTGATTTTAATTCAGTTCGTGAGAAACGGCAAACTGAACTGTGCATTCCTCTAGGAATAGGAAGCCTCAAAAGTCTCTTCAAAACAGGGAAATGATGCTGAATTTGGCTGCCTCTCTCATTTCTCTTTGTTTCCTTAATTTCAGCATATTGACAAGGGATAAGTTTCTGGACTGGTATCCTATCTTAATACACATCATTGACAGTTTGGTTCCTAATTCAGTTTCCAAACTTTCTGTGCAGTGACATAGCTGGCAGTTCTGCTTTCTAAACATCTTTCCAGATCCTCTGTGCTCTGTGATGTTTGGCTCTCTGCTAGACTTTCAAGGAGAGTGCGCTTTTTAAAATATAGCAGTATTTTTAATAAACGGTTCTCAACAAATGTCACTCATGTTTAGGAGAAAGCCCATGTGCCAGATACACAGGACAAGCTTTACCTACCAGATTAGCTGTAAAATGCAAACTGTCCAAAATAAATTGGGTACATTTCTAAGTGTTTTGGATTTTTCAAAAAAATTTTATGTTTAAGTAAAAGACATGAAGATGATAATGACTTTTTCCCATAACATGCTTACATAGGAAAATGTTGCAGTATGTGCAGTATGTAGAAGTAAAAAAATATGTATTTATAATGGCAAAAAATTTTTATTTCCTTATCCTCATTTTGTTTCTTTTGAGAAACAATCTTTTGAGAAAGATTGACCTTTTCACACCCCCATCCCTCCTTCACCAAGGCCCTCAGCATGTGTTGGAGTGGGGAAGTAGATTCTCATGCAAGCAAATGAGTAAAAGACCCAAAGAAAGAGACAAAGCATACTGATATGGGAGAATGATTTAGAGGAGAATGCATGTGAAGAGATGAGTCATGTGAGTCAGAAGCAAAGAAAGAGTCAAGAAGGTATTCTGGTGCTTGAGAGGAGTACCAAGACTACTTTTTCACACAGTAGCTTGCAAAGTTTGGGTTTTTTTTTTTTTATACTGATCTGTGATCTCATCTATTAGGGTAGAGAGAAGTTGTGTGATAGGAAGACCCAGATTTCTGGTGATGGCTGGGATGTGCAGAGCAGTTCAGCAGTTTTTGACACATAACAGTCCTTCATGATTACTTAAAATCATTGATAAAAAAAACCTTTTTTTTTTTTCCAGCCTCTGTTCACAGGGAAGGATTAACACAGAACACCAGGTGAGGAATCCAGGGTGTTGCTTCAAATATGGAGCACAGGAAAAAGCAGCAGTGACTTCATACCACCACACTTCCATAACAGCAAGAAAAGAGAGAAGCGGAGGCCTTGGTGAGGGGACAACCCACTAAAGAGGGTACCTGAACATCTGTGGAAGCAGACTGTGGTGATACACCTTCAAGCTGAGGTGAATGATTGCCTCTGAGAGCTTCTGCAGCTGAATCTTTGGGTCCCTTCCTCCCACCTATTCCTGATCCTTAACTGTGAGATCTTTCTGTATAAGACAAGAGATCTTTCCTCCAGCTGTTCTTCCTAAAGTCCATGTTTGAACTTAAAGTCTCATTTGCTCAGCCATTTCAGTCTGTCCTAGTCTGGTAAGAGCCAAGACTCTATGCTTTCTTCACATGGCAACCATCAGCAGAGAAAAATACTAGAACATGCGACTAGAGACATCTGTGTTTGTTGCCATCTTGAGTTTTGGCACAGAGTCATAGAAATGATCAGTTTGAATAAAGTAATTCATTTGTTTGTTTTGGTTATAATTTCAGTTATTAACACCCACAAAATATTTGCTGTCATTATACTGGACAGGATTTTAAATGTCTTTATGTTTCACTGTTGGATGCTTATGTTCTGTATGGCTTACTTTTGTGTTTTGATTTCTGTTTGTTTAGGATTTATAAACTTTTTTAATTGGCAGATATTTTCAGACCCGAACTTAAACTCTAAGGCCCAGGTGGCTCTTATCAGTTGCAGTAGTGCCTTGGTGAAGCACTCCAGTTAAAATTTGCCTAACATTATGAAAATTAATTTGCTTGTGTTTGAAAACAACATCAACAGCTGGAAAATATGTTGGAGAGAAGATCCATCCTTAAAATGAACAGGAAGCAAGTTCAGCTCTGGCTCTTTGTTGGTGCCCGGATAAAGGAAAACTCAGTATTTTGCAACTTCTGCCTTGTCTAACAGCAAGGTGGTATGATTTTAATTCTCAAAGGGTAGAAAATGTCCTGTTGCTTGTATCAGAGTCCTCAGAGATTGGATTAAACATCCAATTTGATCCCTTTTCGTATTCCGCAGCACTCCTATCCTTTCTAGCCTATATAGCCAGTGTTAAGGGATCATTCTAATGTGTAGGCAAGTAGATAATGGTCAACCCAAAGGGCTGACGGAAGAAACCATGTCAGAGGGGTAAAGTGTTTGCTCTTGAAATGGTTGTGCTTATATCCACTCTTGTATTCTGCTTATTTTTGTCACTCAAGACCAGATAAATTATGAGATTATGTTCATACCCCATTAGTTTCACCATCACTTGCTTAAAGCATGAATTTGTAGGACAGAACTTGCATTTTTCTATTTCTATTCCACTCACACATATGACTCACGCTGAGTACTTCACTTGTCCAAAATGCAGCTCTCTGATATAGCGGTTCCCCTCATGGGCTTATCTTTCATTTCCATTGGACAGTCACAATCCTGTTAATTTTCTTTGCATTTTTCAGCTGGGTTCTTCATGAATCTCCACAGTGCTTGTCTGCTCCCTGTGCTGCCATCACATATCAGTGACCAAGAAATTTGTCAAATCTTGTGAAGTTCCTTTCAGATCATGTGTCTTCTGTCTGTAATCATTGACTTCCACCCATGGAACTCCAAGATAGGTGTTTCTACTGGTATGTCAAATCATTAGCTCATGATTAGTGGAAGTTCAGTTGCAGAAGTTGTTTTTTCAGATTTCTGCACATCCACAGCAGCTATGGACTTCAAGACCTTGGGTCTGTCTTCTCACAGCCTACCCTGCTATGTGTAGTATTTGCTATAGCTTCTAGCTCTGTTCTGGAGATTTTGGAGGGGCTACTTCCATGTAAGATTTAGCTTCAGTAAATAATGATTTTATTCTTTTCTCCCTCCTGAAGGATCTGAATTATCTTCATTGCAAAGGGTTTCATGTGCAGAATTGAGTAGCTATAGGATATACATCTGTGTGGAACTCTCATGTCTGTTTTTGTTCTCTAGTTTGTTCAGGTTATTACAGCCACCACTGGAAACTATAGAGATGTTAGGAGGATAGAGATTTAAATGTATAGTTAGCCCAGAAAAGGTGATTGTCTTATGAGAATTGTTGGCAGAGCCGGCATTGTTACTTCTTTGTCAAGAAAATTACCAATTAATGCCGACTTACTATGAACACAGGTTAATTGTTTTGCAGCTTTGCCAATCTGCCACCCCCTCATTTGGAGATAATGATTTGTATTTTGCTATAGCCATGTTTTCTGAACTTCTTTGCATTGTATGTTAGATGTAGCCCACACCACATCTGTAACTGGGATAACTTAATAGCAGTATATCAAACATCCAGTCTCTAAGATTTTTTAAATATTCAGAAAAATGCTCTGTGCAGTCTAAGGTCTTCATTTGAAGGGATGAATTTTTTCATCATCAGAAATAGTGAAGTCTTTCTTGCATCCTTTGACCCTAGAAAGTTTTTCTTCTGTTTCCAACAAATACAAAAAAATGCAGGCTTGTCAAGACTGGTCCTTTACCTGAAGCCAAACACTTAGACCTTGAACTCCTGTTCGTTCTCAGGATATGTTAGGGCAGCCAAAGCATCAAAGGACATAGTGGTATTCCTTTGCTTTGGGCATCTGCTGATCCAAATTCTGAGCACAAATCCTGTTACACTGGGAGCATGTGCAATAGAGAATCAGGAACAAATCTTGTGATTCCAGCCTCTTATTTTTTCCATCTCTGTGTCTTTGTGCCTTGTGGGTACTGTGTACTGAAAGATAATGTATGCATTTTGTCTCTTCACAGCTCTGATACCTCTATGTCTCTTTTCAAAAACCTCTCAGAGCATGCTTCGATTAAGAGATTCAGTGGGAAGGCATAGAACTGTTTTTCACACATGTTAGGAGAGGAGGCATTTTACAGTAAGTGTTTTCTAGTATAAGGGAGGAAAGTAGAATAGCAAACTATTTTGGATTTATAATAGTTGCACAAGGGGAGTACAATTATTTATGTATTCCTCAAATGCAGATTATTTTTTCTCAGCTTTTATGACCTTTATTTCTCTGTATGCATCAATGAGTTTCATCAAAAGTGCCTTTCTTCACTATGGGAAAAGAAAATTAGCAACAGAAAGCCCTAACAATCATTCAGCATCTACTGTACTGCCACTAAATAATGTAATCAAGGGATCCTCCTCTTCTGTGATGTTTGCATCACTTCTAAGTTATGGAGCCTGTTCTAATGACAGAGAATCAGGCTTGTTAGTCTTGAAAGGAGTAATGTGCACATCAGAGTCCTGGAGGCTGAGGTAAAGCAGAGTTCATACAGCATTTTGTGCTGTGGTTAGCTGATGATCCTACAACAACATAAAAATTAAGGGAGGGGTATTAGATTCTCTCCTCTCCAGAAGAACTGATTTGTACTCAATACATGAAGTATTAATTCCCTTTCACATGTTTCATTTTGGCCTTTAAAATAGCCTTACAAGTTGTGTGAGTGCCATCAATGGGAGATCATGTTTTGACCTTAGATAGATCACTTAGTCTTGGATGCCAGCAAGATATACTGAAATTATTTGGAATTGAGAATAGAATAGTTTTGGACAATCGTGGTTTGTTGAAAATATTTCTCATGTTGCCTGAGAGGTCGACATACATATCTCTGGTACTGGTTTCACACTGTGGAAGGAGGTTTTGGTGTCAAGCCCTTTGTTTCCTAGAAGGAATGTCAGTGTGCCTCTTCCTCATTCCAGAATATGGATAGTCTCAATGTGCATGGAACTGAATGGCTGGCACTGCTAGCCCATCCTCCTTTATCTATGAAGGAGATCATCGGCTTAGAGAGGACTTCACACAATAGAGTTGGATTCTCAGCCTGCATTCTTTCAGGCCTGTATGTTGTACTAATACAACAGTTCCAGTAATTTTGGGTTATTTGCTGGAAACAAAAGTAGTCTGGCTCCTGACTTATTTTTCTTAAGGTATACTTGATAAAACTGCCAAGGACTTTTTTCCTCAGTCAGTCCTACATTTGCTGCTCATAATAATCTTGGGCTCACTGTTTGACTCTGGATAGGTTATTTACTGATGATTAAATAGTTGGATTTTTGGTTGTAGTAAATGGCTGATTGATCCTTTTCATGCTGTTTCCTTTCTGAACACATTATTCCTGTGGATCTGTTACATGTTTCTTCCAAAAGAAGCTTCTGAACTTTACTTAAATATTGGACTTGACTTCCTTTTCTTCTTTCTATAACCTCCTGTTTCTACAGCTGAGGCATCCTTGTTTACACCAATCAGGAGGCCCTTATTTAGCTTTACAGGATTGAGATTGCTTATACCAAGATGTTAACATTCATAGTTCTCTTCATGCAGAAAGCGGTTAATTGCAAAAGAGATTGACAAGGAGGCATGTAAGGGAGAAGTTGAAAAATGAGTAATTGCTTACAGTTGTAACACTAGAAGTAGTTGCATCAAATGAAACTAACAGATATGAGCTTGCAAGAAAAAAAAAAAAGGCAGGCAGGGCAGAGTGACAACTTTTGTTCACAGTATGTACTTGACCGATGGCACTCCTTGTTACAAGATGTGAGTAGTAAGAAATATATGTGGTTTGAAAAGACAAGTAGACTAATCCATGAAAAAGGTAATCTATTAGAGTATATTAAAACTGCAAACAAGCAGGAAGTTTCTAAAAGTTTTCAAGTGACTGTTCCAAGGAAGTCTCACAACAGGCTTTTCCAATTTTTAGCTTGTCTATCAGGCATGGGCTGTTGTCCACTGTCCGATGAGAGCTGGGCTAGGTGGTCTTGTAGTCTGACTTTGTACGGATGTTTTATTTGGACAGTTGCAGTACAGACTGCTAGAACAGCCAAGACAAAGCTACCTTCAATGACAGTGGCATGTTCCACCAGAATTCACTCTGTGGTGTTGAGTTCTCTAAGTCTCTGTTGCTGACATATCTGCCAAGTTGTCATATGATGCAGCTTGTCTACATGTTCACCTGGGTGAGCACTATATATTGCAGGGGCTTTCAGAATGATGAAGCTTTTAAAAGAGCATAAAGGACATGAAGATCCACCTCTAGACAGATTGTGATTTTGGGGGAAAGTAGGTTGCTATATGGAAGTCATCCATAATGATTGTAAATGGTTAGTAACATAAATATGGAAAAGAAAAAACTTTCCACTAACTGAAGCTCTAAAGTGATATTATTTGTTTACATTTCACTTCTTGCCATCTTTGTCTTCCAAAGAGCTTGAGTGCGAAGCACCTTCAAGGTGAATGTACACAACCACAATGCATCTTAATGAACCTGAACTAAAGGTGGCAAACAAGGCACCAAGTCTGCCCTGAAGAGTCTGCTCCATTACCTTACTGAAAAAGGATTTTACTGGGCATCATTGAAAAAATGAGTTTTCACTGCTGTTTCCAATTTAAGGGAAAAAATCACTGATCACTATGGAGACCCTGGTGTGAAGCCTTGGCCAGTGGTATTCAGTGAATCATAGTGGTTCCCTAGGGAAAAATGTATACTTAACAGGGCTTCTTCTCTACAAGTTCATGCCCACAGCACACACGATAAACTTAAGAAATCTTTATATTCTTTGAAAAGATGTGGCTTCTTCATCTGAACTATCAGACAGACAAATCAAATTGGCCTTAAAAAAACCAAATTTGATGCAATTGTTAAGAATTTAGAGGCTGTTAAAAATGCATCTTCTATTAAAAAAATGTTAATAATTTGTTTGAGGCACTGAAAGAGGTGCTGTTATCTAGTCAATTTCAGTCTTTTGCCTGCTGCTGCTTTGGGATGTGCAACAGAAGACAACCCTAGAACACAAGTTCAATTTGGTGCCCCTGCAAGAGTATTTTAGAAAATCTTATTTCACCATAGCTGTAGCAGTGGTAAAGTATAGTCTTCTTCCTGCACAGGAAGAGGAGACAAATTACTGTACTCAGTGTAGTTATGATGAAAAGTCATAAAATCTCCCCAAAGAATGTTTTGGGGTTATTGAGTAAATCCCTATATCTTGAGTACTGTCATGTCCAAAGTCAGGAGAGAGTCTTTTATAAGTTCCTACATAGGAATTTATAAAAACTTTTTAAACTTATAAAAGTCCAAACTGCCATCATTCCCTCATTTTACTATAAAATTGTGTGGGTTTTTTTTTTTTTTTCCTGAGATTGGGGAAGAAAAATGACAATGGCTTTTTCCAGTGTTTCTGGTAATAACTGCATAGGATCCACCTCATGGATTTCAAGTGGTTTTTTCTTATTTATATGATCTTCTGAGAAGGTAATGCTGTGTCAGATATATTTAATATAATGCATTTAATACATCTAGGATGTCTGTGCCACTCTTGAAGGTGCAGACAGACAGCTCTGAATCTACTCAGAAGGTAAATGAAGTTGTAGGCTTCATTTCATTGGTGCCACTAGTTACAACTTCCAGTTGCTTCCCTGATTCAAATTGGGGTTGTCTTCCCCCCTGAAAGTATGTTTTCTCCACTATTTCTAATTCCAGAAATTCAATGCAGAGTATATTTTGTCTGTGATATCATATAGGAATCTTTTTTCTTATCCACAGACTTTGAAACTTGGGTCTCTATATGTCTACTAAAAATTCCTTTTGAAAAATATTGAAGAATAAATATTGGTGACTCTTCTTGCCAAATTGTGGCCCAGCAAGTTGCTTAGGTCTTTTGAATGATGACTTTGCTGAAGGCAGGTGAAATGGATAAAAATTACGACAATTTAAAATCTGTAGTTAGGACATTGTGACTGCTGCCACACTATACTTGCCTGAGATTCTATTGCTGTCTCCTTCGTTTCTCTTTGTTTTCTGTTCATTTGTTTCCAGTTCTTCAGATTAGCATTATAGTGTCCAAATGGGATCTTCAGATCCTGAAGCATACTTAAGAGATTCCTGTAGCAAGTCTACTTTGAGGGGGCAGATGTCAAATTGTATCATGCAATGCAGCTTGTTGCAAGCTGGGTGTCTTCCAGAGACTTTTGAGTAGGGCTGTCTGCTACTGCTTTCCCCCACAAGTGGAGTTTCCTACAAATCCTTGAAAGCAATAGATTTCTCCCAAGTATCTAGTCTACCTGCAAGAGGGTTTTAGCACTTCAAAAGACCAAATTTTTTGTTTCAAGAAAGGACCAAAACATGGTTACCAAGACATTCCCCAGTCATTACACTACATGCATTGCACAAATCCTGTAAGATTTGCCCCTGGCAGCACTGCAAATCTATGTTTTGTCTGCTTCCTGAAAAGGATAATAACTTCAGGAATAAAAAGAAATCCTTCCTGAAAACTGTCGTTGAAATCGCTGGTCTGATATCACCCAGCTGGCTTCTTTCATCAAGTGATGTACATGCAGTGGCCATGTTATGTTATTATAATGCCTCATGGTGATTTCTGTATCTGGTGAACGAGTAAACAGCTAGTGAGAAGTGACTGAGTGTTGGCAGACCACAAAAAGGAAGTCACCTTTGCTTTCTGCAATATGCCCAATGCCTACTTGTTAATTATTTCATTGGCCTCTGTGGACAGCAATTAAGTATCCTCTTTCTTTTCTTCCCTCATACCTGAAGAACAGGATGCTATCCAGAGGGACCTGGATAAGCCTGAGAAGTGGACCAATGGGAATCCCATGAGTTTTAAGACCAAGTACAAGGTGCACTGGGTTAGGGCAACCCTGAGTATCAATACAGGCTTGAGGATGAACAGACCAAGAGCAGCCCTGCTGAGGACTTGGGTGAAAGCCTGGATGTGACCCGGCAATGTGTACTTGCAGCCCAGAAAGCCAGTTGTATCCTGGGCTGCACCAAAAGAACTGTGGCCAGCAGGCTGAGGGGGGTAATTCTGCCCCTCTGCTCCACTCCAGTGAGATCCCCACCTGGAGTGCAGTGTACAGCTCTGGGGTTCCCAGCACAGGAAGGACATCAAGCTGTTGGAGTGAGTCCAGGGGAGTTGCCACCAAGATGATTAGAGGGATGGAATACCTTACCTATGAGTAAGGTCTCAGAGAATTGGATTTGGTCAGTTTGGAAAAGAGACAGCTTAGGGATGACTTAATTGCAGCCTTCCAGTACCTGAAGGGAGACTACAAGAAAGAGGGAAAGGGACTTTTTACAGGAGCATGTAGTGACAGGACAAGGGGTAATGGATTCAAAGAGAGTAACTTTAGATTAGATATTAAAAAAAAAAATCTTTAGTGTGAGGGTGGTGAGGCACTGGAACAGGTGTCCCAGACAAGTTGTGGATGTCCTATCCCTGGACGTCTTCAAGGCCAGGCTGGATAGAGCTCTCAGCAACCTGGTCTAGTGACCCCCACCATGGCAGGCGGTTGGAACTTTGAGGTCCCTTCCAACCCAAACCATTTCATGATTCTATGATCTTGCCTAGTTAACTAAGTGGAATAAGAGACAGTATCACCCTGCACAAAGATCACTACTCCACTAAATGGGGGAGAAATAAATCTTTGTCTTCAGAAGGTAGTGCTTGAAAGGTTGGTATTCTTTGGTGTAATTCAACAGAGATCTGAAAGTCCAGGTGTTCTCTTACTGTACATAATTTTATACAGCTTTTGGCCAATGTTTTCTAGTGATTTTGAGCATAAAAGTAGTAATTTAATAGATGTTAAAGAAGGCATATTTTCCTCCTTGTGCTATATCCAAATCGCTGCTGTTACTCTAAACCACAATTAATGTAGGTCATAGGCAGCCCGTAAGACCACAAATTAATATAGTTTTGCAAGTGTGTAGATATTGCACTACTGACTCCCTCTCTATTGAAAACTGCATTTTCCGTGGATTGAAAGGTTCCACGACCTTTCAGTCATCTATTAGAGAAGACAAGCCAGTACTATAGAAATGACATTTTGTATGCCACTAGAAACACTGCAGAGTGGGGAAGAAGCCTTTTCTGCACAATGAAGCTGGCCTTAGAGCTGCATCCTGCTCACTCTGTGATACTGTACCTGCCTTGCATTAGACCCAAGACCATACTGAAGATCCTCTTCTGTCATGGGATGGCTGTAGTGAATTCATTTATACAGTAGTCTTGAGCCACAAGACTTGTATATTTCTCTGATGAGGACACTCCAGTCACAGGTAAGGAAAGCTTCAGAGCAGCACAAAAAGATAGGTATCTGTGAACTGAGAAAATGAAAATTTGGTAGCTGCAATAGAGAGATGTGAGACAAGACCAAGCAGAACCAGAGATATGGTGTTGGCAAGAGTGGACAGCTATGTTTGTCTTTTGTATCTCTTGCTACTTTTGGGCACAGTCCAATCTTTTTGATTGAGTGTATTGATGTCTGTTGGTTATGGAAAGGTGAAACACAAAGCAGCATATCCCAGTTCAGACAGTGGTCACATGGATGTGCTTTATGTAAATGCAGTGAGATAGCTGGAGACCATCCAACCCAAAGACTAGGGAACAAAGACACATTTGGTCTGCAAAGACTATTCTTTGCTGAAGTATAAGTGTACATTCATATATTCACTGAGGCAGTGATCTTCTCAGAGCTCTACAATGCACTCTAGCCTGAAAAACAAGGTATTGGAGTTCAGGTCTAAGCCTTTTATATGCTATAATATAGTTTGTCCCAGAGAAATGGGGACTACACAGATGATTGTTCGATCATCTGCGTAGGATCTGCCTTATGGCACTGCAGAATAGGGTTTTTTCACTCTTTCTAACCATTGATCTTGGTTAAAGAGACAGAGTGTGCTGGGGTTGTTTTCATCAGTTTTTGTTTGTTTCTGCAAACAACAAAAAAGGAACTGTTGAGAGCTGTGTTCAGTGTTGGCAATGAAGATCACTCTTCTTTCCCATTGTCTTCCATTTGCTAGCTAGTAACAGCATATAGAAAACTGCCCTCTGCCTTCTCACACAATTGTCCTGAAACATTTTGCTGTGCCTGTGCCCAGGAGAGTATTCAATCAGTTACTAAACCCCATGTAGCTAGTATAGTTTGTAGCTAAAATATAGCTAAAACACGCCCAGAAACACCATTTTAATTTTAAGAAAATGAATTTGGAGTCTGTCTCACAAATCTGATTTGCAAATGTTGCTAAGGAAACAGAGGGCTAGACAAGAGAAGCAGTAACTGAAATGTGTCTGATTTCAAAGAATACTGTACCCATGAGTGTACATTTGTCCGTAATGGTTGGACACGCCAAGACTTTTCTCCCCTCCATTGTCATTTTGCCTCCTTTGCCAAGAGGCAAAGGCTTTGTCCTTCTGCTACCCCTTCCTGCCGCTGAGGAGCAGCAGTGAACAAGGGCTAGTAAGACAGACCCCCCCACTAAGGGGCTGCCACGGGTTAATCCATGGGTGATTCCAAGTGCCACAAGTGCCACACACGACTGTGCTGTGCAAGTGTTCTAGCTCAACCCCTTGCAGCATCCCCTTCAGGTTTGTTTGGGATATTTTTCCCCCTTTACTAGCAAGGAAGACCTTGAAGTGGATGGAGAGCAGATCCAGCTCAGGGCTCAGGAGGAACAATGACCAAAGAATAGACTGCTGCTTGTAAACTGAAACCTCCCCAGGGGCTGCTACTAAAAGATCAGAGAGAATTCCTATGCCAACAGGCATCTGGATTTTCCCTGCCCCCGCTGCAGCCACTAAATTTCTGGCCTACCAGCATGGCACTGCAGTTGTAATGCATTGATTTGTTCCCTCCTCATGCATGAGCATGGAGAGCTGCATAGGGCACAGCAATACCACAGTGCTGTAGGACTGATCAGAGGTGCACCTTTCATCCTCACACTGATGACATTTGCCAGGGAGCCCCAGAAAGATGAAAGGAATAAATCTGAATGTTGTGGAGCACTTCTATCAGAGCATGTGTGCCCCAGCCAAAATGTCACACAAGTTGGCAGGGTCCCTCCACTGACCCACCCTTCCTGACCTCTAGCCAGCTGGTGATGGTGCAGGAAGGGTTGTGTATGGTTTATTAAGATAAGTTTGCGTTTGCATGTTATGGCAGCCTCACATGAGGTATTAGGAAGCAGCCACTACTGTGAAGGGCTTGATGGAAGAGCTAAATTCTGAGCTGACCCTGAAAAGCCCTGGCCACAACAATTAACCAGCCAGGTATGATTTTACACTCAGTTGCTGGGCATCAGGAATTGGGAAGGGACAGAGAGGAACTTCTGCGGTCTCTACAATGTGACTTTAGTTGTAGTTTGGAGAATCAGAGATAGCCCCCGAGTCTCATGTGGCATGCAAGTACCAAGGATTTTACCCCTGGGAGTATCTATGGCTAAAAATGCCTATTTAAAAGAATACATTGATTTCTTGCCTGGGCAATATCTTTAGTCTTTATGAGTGTCTGCAATCTTCATGGTAAATGAGGAGGAAGTGTATTATTATTTACCTGTATTTATAAGTCTGTACTGGCAGACCATATATATTCAAATGGACATTCGTCAGCTGCACCACCCTGGTTATTTAAACAGTATTGTTGGAAGTATTTCATATTTGAAGGGAACTTTATATGAATCTATCAAAAGCAGATGCCAAAGGTGATATACGTCTGAAGAACTAGGGTGGGACAGGGCAGATAAATACCAGGCACAGTTTGAGGGTAACAAGGAATTTCCATTTTGGGTTTCTCTTACTGACTTGAATTCTATCTGAAGAGACATTTTGGAAAGGGTAAAAACTTTAGACTATGTCGCAGTGGAAGCAGTTTAAAAACAGCAAACCATCTAACCTCCCAACAAACTTATGAAAAAATTAGCATCTCCCCCCCAAATATTTATTTTTGGCAAAGTTTTTGAGATTACTACTTTTTTTAAGTCTTGGCAGATGAGACCTGGGTCACATTCAGGTCATTGTGCAGAACACCCCAAAGCACCTCACAAACCACAAAACAAGAGGTCCTCAGGGTATATCAGATCATGAATGAATGGGCTTGATATTCTGGTACCCATAGATATTGCTCTTGCCCTGACCCCGAAACCATCTCTCAGAAACTCCAGGAAGGAAAAAGAGCTGAATGGAAACATCAGTCCCTCTGAAAATGGACTCAGCACCCTCTTTCCTTGTATTTGCCCACCAACAGGCAGGATCTGTCAACTGAACTTAGAGGCTTGGCAGACACGGTTTCAGTTGCAGGACCTCTGGATCACAACTCTGAGGAACAAAAGTCTGTGTGTCTCTGAGCATTTCTTCTCTCAGCAACTTCTCATCTTGGTACTTTTTTCTTCTCCAAAGAAACTTTCAAGGTTTCCTTCTATGGGGAAAATCTTTAATACTTCAGGCCAGTGGGGAGGGCTGAGGTTGTAAGATATCTGAAGCTAGAATAGAAAACATCTCATTCCCATTCCCCCTTTCACCTGCTTTCTCATTCTCTTGCTTTCCCAGCTCAACCAACCAGCATTCAAATACACAACAGTTCCTCCACCTTATCCTTTTCTTCTACAATAACTGTCCTGTCATTTTGGAGAGTGTGGCCTTTGTGTCACCAAATTAACTCCTAGAAGGAACACTGCACTGCCAAGACAACCAAGAAGTGTTCCAGAAGAGATCCCAAAGGGCTGCCAGACTCAAAGCCACAGGGTTTGGCACTTGGCCTTCAGCATGCGCAGTCTCTGACCCCCAGTTCTCTTTGTGCTAGCCTGGGAGCAGGAGAATGGGTGCTGACAGTTTTTCTCTTGGCTTTGGGTGGGCCAGAGGACCTTTCAGCTGCACTTGCAGGATTTCACCACCATGTTGGAGAGCTGTTCCACTTTGGGGGTCCTCCCAACATAGTACAAGATAGTAAGTGGCTCCAGGTCCTGGGGCACACAGCAGGGTGAAGCAGATGCCTCAGGGTTCAGCGTGTTGTATAAACCCAGCACCTGCAGAAACAAATACGGTGACAAAGTTAGGAATATGTTTAAGTTGATTGAGGATAGGAAGGGGCTGCAAAGTCAACAGGTCTCTAGGTGTTTGGACTATGCTTATCAGAGGACATTTCCCTGAACTGGGTAATACTCCCCTGTCACTTCCTGATCATGGCCTGTTTCCAAAGGCATCTTACCTGCCCTAGCCTGACTTTTAAGACTTTTCTTAAACTGTAATATCCTTGCTCTCTGTGCCCAATGCCTAAGGGTTGAAGGCGTGCAAGTAGTTGTCTCCTTTCATCTGTGATTTGGTACAGCAGAATGTCACAATTTTTGCTTTTAATAAGGCTGGGTGTAACCAGCCTGGGGCCATGTTGTCTTGGATTCTATAAAGAAACCAGAAGACCCAGTATCAGTGCTGCTTATTTCAACCAAGATCAGCACATAGCACTGGATGGATGCCAGTCCTCTCAAGTATCCACAATTCCCACCCAACTTTGAACTGCCTGATGCCTTCCCCCTCCTCTCCATCCTCCAAGTTATTACACTATAATGCTGGAGCCAGGAGAGTGTCCTGTGGGACTCCACTGGATTCTTCCTCACAGTTGGCCCCAGCCCACAGATGACTGTACACTGCAGCCATGCAACCACTACAGAACAGTTGCCATGTTTCTTGCCAGAGGTGACCACTTCTCAGCAGTAAGCAGCCTCCTGAGTTGTGGGGCCAAAATCTGATCTCAGCTTCACTACTGTGGTCTCTTTAGTGCTTATCTGGTATAAATGACAGGGTCTGGCATTTTAACTACTTTACAGTCTTTGGGAATGGGAAATGCTAAGGATACATCCTGTTCCGTCATCCGGATCCATGTAATTGCAGTTGTGGACAAAGTACTCCTGGCTGTACCAGAGAGTATCACATGCTCTGAGGCCACTCTACTCAACAGCAGGTTAAACAGACTGGTGAGAAGTCTTCTTGACATCATGTTCTTCCTAGGTGGTGCTGGCAAGCTGTCAGCAGCTATATTGTTCTATAGGTTTCTTCAATCACTTCACTGACTTTAATGATTGTTTGTTTCAACAAACAATTGTTGATTTGATTGTTTCCTTTCCTGCTCAAGAACAGAAAATCTCTTTTCACTCACATTGATTCAGTCCAGTTACCTACTACAGAGCTTCGCAGGACAACCAAATGGTAAAGCTACATGCCCATTACCCTTTCAAAGCTGTTTATTCCCTTGCTTTGTCTTGTGCTTAATGCCCAGCATCTGCTCACTCCTTAATTCACACAGCTCAGTTGTTCCCACTGCTATTAGTCCTTGAGCTTCACTGAACCTCACTGCTGTGCAGACTGTTAAGCTGTCAAGAAAAATGTTAGCATCTTTTCTGCAGTATCATCTTTACCTAGTCATTCATTCTTCAGCCAAGTCGGTTTTTTCCGTAACTTTTTTAGTGAAATCTGAAGCTAAGTTGCTACTGAACTGTTGCATTATCTGGATTGCTGCCTTTTCTCTTTTGTGGGCAGCAGCACAAGATTTTCCTCTAGCTTTTCCTGCTTCAGCAGTGGACTGTCTGATCCTTAGTCTGTCTACTCTTCTTGATACTTTTCCCATGTCTGTGCTTTTCTGTTGCGTTCATTTTCTTCCACTTTAGCCAGGCTCAGATTGTAGTCTTCCCAAAGACTGCCCAGATGTTAAACAGAGGTGATGCATAAGTTACCTAAAGACATTTGCTTTCTGCCACTTTACTCACAAAGCTCACTGCCAAGTAGATTCCTCCCTGCTGTAGGTCAGGTGGGATTTATGCAGCTAGAACAGATACTTGCACAGAAAGGAGATCTTACTGAATGGTTGTGTTCACTTCTGGACAGGGACATGAACTTCCCTTTCAGGCTACCGCTGCCCTTGTGGTAGCAGATGTCCCACATGTGCCATTGCACAACAATTTTGCATGACAGTCTGGCACAGAGCACAGAAAAATCCTCTTTCCAGTGCAAACTGCAGGAGACATTTAGGCAGAAGATAATTACCAGAATTGATGTTTGATGTGAACAATTCAGTTAAATACTATGGCCATTGCCAAATAAGTACCCTAAAACCATCAGTCCTGCTGTTTCACATGTTATCCAAGAGACAACAGCATTCCTCTCCTCAACATTTGCCTGAAAGTGTGGACTCAGTATTTAGTCCAAAGGAAGCACATTTTCCCTGCTGAACCACCTTGCAGTGTCCTTGGAATGTGTTTTACAAATATTGATCTGAACTGCTTTTGCTACTTTCAAGAGACTAGACATTGATCAGACTTAGAGAGGAAGGGGGAATCACAGCCACAGGCCCTAACAAGATAATATACTGGATGTACCGTGCTGTGAGTAGTGTCTGCGCTGCGAAGGTATGGACAAGGGCCTGAACAGAAGTTAGCAAAGTAGCCCTTAGGCTCGTGGACCCATTTCCAGCCAAGGTCCTGTCGGAAGTCAATGTACAGAGGACGCACGCAGCAGTTCTCCTCCAGGTTCCTGAAATACAGCATGGAAACACAGTGAATCCAAAATGGGGGCCTTATATATGTCTGAGATGCAGCTTCCTGAGCAGAAGGACAAGTACCAGCAGTGCCTGGTGGGATGCAGTGTTTGTGTGCACCAAGTGCAGAGGAGTAGCACAGGCAAGCAGTGGTGGGCAGCTCAGCAGCCTGGCACGGCTCGTGCCTGCTGGCAGGCAGCTTGCCCACTACCCCATGGAGGCAGCACGCAGCTGCTCTAGCAACTAGCAGGGGGCTGCTGCAGGTCTCTGCCCATACTGTGTTCCAGCCTGCAAATCTCCTCGAGGCAGCAGCTCAGCCAGAAGCACATAGCAACTCTGCTGAACTGGCCAGCATCCCCTTCTTGGACACCACAAGAACAGCTGGCTGAGCTGTGCTCCTCATGTGGCCCTTCTGGCGCTACAGTGACCCACAACCCTCTTGGGAGGCTCTGCCTTTCCTGGAGGCATGGAATCTCACCAGGCTTGCCCACCTTAGGCCCAGGATCCAGGCATGATTCTCGCTTACCGGAAACAGTAGTTGGTATCCAGGGCCCTTTTCTTTCTCTGGCCTCCCAACACTGGGCTATCCAGTCGATGTGGGGGTAACATCATCAAGATGAGGTGGGGATTATGCAAGTCTTTCTGCTTCTTCAGGCGCCCCAAATCCCCACGGCCATAGTCATCCTCACTGTCAATGCCTTCAGAGAAACAGGATCCACAAAGAAGAAATCGGCATGGAAGTGGAGGTTGCACCAAGACTTTTCAATGCATTTAACACTCTCTTGAACCAGGTGAAAGGGATTCAGGCACCAACTCCACTTAGTCTGGGACTTCTTCCCTCACAGGGACCTCTTTATTTCTGGTGAATATGCCTGCTGCAGGCACAAAATAGAGGCTTATGGGCCACCTGTTTTACCATTTGCAAACTGCTGGTGGGGCCATTAATCCATCCCACTCACTCCTGGCTTCGGTCCCAGGACAGGCAGAAAGATGAATGGTTTAAAGAAGATGTCAGATAATTGGCACTCCATAGAACAGCCTCAGAAATGGAGCCTGTGGGGGCCAGTGGCTGCTGCCCAGGGCTGCAAGCCAGGAGGTTCCTAGTTTAGGCCAGCCAAGCCACTGACTTTCTGAGCCACCTCACACAGGATGCCTAACTTCCGTGTTTCAGTCACCCTCACTGGAAAGCAGAGCCTCTGTGGAAACTTGAGAAGGCATCAAGCTGAACTTCCCAGAGAGACACTGAAATACAGGGCTACTCCTTTCTGCAGACACTCATGCAAGCCCACCCCGCCTGCTCTTACTTTCTTTCTTTTGTGATATGCCCATATAACGAACATGCAAACCCCGATGTGTATGCTTTAAGACAAATATTACACAATGTAAAATGCTCAAATACACAAAGCAAGACCTCATTTTTCCTTTAGATGCTCCAGGCTTTCTCTTCCCCAATAGCTTCCCCTAACCCAGGTCTTTATCACCTTTGAACTTGATCTCCAGGACCTCATGCAAACTCTCCAAGATGTCCCCGTTGGGCTGAAAAGTATGGCAAGGACAGTGTATGCTGATTTCCAGGCCAAGGTTGGATTCTGCAAAGAAGATGACTCTGTGAGAAACACTCGTTCTCCAACTGCAACAGCTCCTGGCACAAGAAATTTTTATGGAGGATGTGTACTGTCCTAACTCCTAGACAGTGGGCTGGTCTCAAACTCAGGGATGCTATCACAGTTGAGGAATGGAAGCTGCCTTGGAAAGAATAGGGAGCAAAATTCTCCAATTTCACCTGTGCCATAAATCTTGCTCTTGCTAAAGGGAACTTTCTGGGCAGGTAAGAAGGGTGATCCTTGTTACATTTTTTTTAGGCTATTCAGTATCCAGAAGAATTTGTGAGGTTCAAAGAGCTACACTGGGAAAAAAAGTATTTTGAAAAGCTGGCTTGTAGTGTCTATTAAATGAGTTTTGTCATCATCAGGACCTTGCTATTATCTGGCTTCTGGCTAGTGTCTGAAGGAGAGATCTGAAAATAAGCAAGTTGGATATGGACAAGTAGTTTCATTGGAAGAATTTTTCTCAGCAGCTGCAACCTCCTGTTTTGCTCAACTGCTAGCAGTCTAAGTCACACAGACTTTCCAGAGGCAAGTCTATTTTCATAATAACTTCCTGGACCAGTCATGCTGTGTGGGCCTGACTAAAGGAACCTAAGACTCTTGTGAAAGCTCCTTTTTCATGTTGTGCCATGAATTAAAACATCTGGCTCCTGGGGGCATTGACAAGGTGCCTAACACCTTTTTTCTTCAGCACTATATATATACTCTGTGATGTCTTGTCAGCTAGTGAGCCTGCCCAGAGCTTGCTGCAGTTCCAGCCCTGAACTCCAGCCATCAGGACAAAACTTAAGATTGCTTGAAACAGGAAGCGCCTACAATCCCACAGCTTACCCTTCCAGGGAGCAGCTGCTTGCCAGTACCTGCATTCCAGTCTTCAGTGGCACCTAACTTCTATCTGTGAGGTCAATCCAGTTGTGAGTCATGATGCCTTATGCTCCAGCTGTGAATAGGGTCAGTGTTCTTGCTAGGAGCTGCCCCATAACTATCTGCTGGGCTGCCAGTGGTGGCAGAGGTATACTCTCTGAAGTGTTAAAGCCTCCATCTGTCTATGTGTATCACCTTCTAGTATTTCCTCACCTTTCTACCTGACAAGCTGTAAACAGTGAAATAAACCAGGATCCTTGCTACTTTTCCCCCTACTATATTGGCTCTAATCCACATAAAAATTAAAGCAGAGCATTTCTCATTTTCTGTCTATTACAGATCATAGTCTAGACAAGCAGAAGGGTCTCCTCTGGGTGTAGAACTGAACTAAAGTTCCAGCCTTGCTCAGTGAGAACAGTTTCCTCCTCCAGTTCTGACTCAGCCCACAGAGCTACACAGTGGGGCCTCCAGGGCAGAGCCAAGAATCTAGCAAACGTCACGCACTGAGGAAGCTCTCAGGAGGAAGGCTTGTTCTCAGACTGAAAGAAGCTGTCCTGTATTTGAACCAAGCTCCCGCAACAACAGGAGCAGATAGATACTCCTGTCAACATGGATCCACACTTCTATGGATGCCTTGGCACCCAGTCCAGCTAAGACCCCTACCTCTGTGCAGAAGCCACTCACGCACAGTTTCAGTGACATCGAAGGACAGCCACTCAGGGGAGCCCCGTGTCTGCACATTCCTGCCACTGAGGTACCGCTGCTTCGCTATGTGCTCGTCCGGCCGAAGGATCTGTCAGAAGGAGTGGTAATGAAAATCAGCCAGTGCTGAACATAAGGAAAGGATGGTCTTCAGGCTTTTTTCTTCCACTTGCTAAAAACTAATTCAGAAAGCTGGTCCTGGCAAGTGAGACACTGGGAGTACTCTGGCACAGGGGAGAAGGACATGCTTCACAACCAATCTGAACTCCAGACATCTACACAACCCTTATTTCTGTGTCCTGAGAAGCCTATCTCAATATAGCATTGTTTTGGGGCACACATCCAGAGGCAGAAGCACAAAACAACTGATCTAATGGGTGGGTTTGCTTCGGTATACACCTGTGGGATGTGGAACTGGATTTCCGAGTAGAACCAGCAATGGGCAACAGAACATCGTGCCTCTCTTGCCCAGCAAGCCTATTTACTGAGTCCTCACTGTAGTGTTTTCACGTGTCCTACACTCTTCAACTTCTATCAAAATACATCAAAGGATGTTGAGGTTTGGAGACCTCTCCCTTTGCTCTGATATCTCTTCCCATTTCCAAACAACCACAGCTTTTCCTGCAGGACCCCAGCTTGACTCCACAGACCACTGAGCCTACAGAGAAGCTCTGAGATTGTCTCCTTGTCAGTTGTGTCATCTGATGGAGAACTGCTCTGACCTTTTAAGCTGGATTCTAGGAAGTCCTCAAAAGCTACCACCCACAGGGCCATTTTAGAGGCACTCTTATGGCCACCTAAACAGATATGAGCCTGTGGGAACGTGATGCCTGGATGCTAAACTGTGTATCCTTAGCTGGGTGGTCCAGTCTGGCCTAAGATCACTTCCAAGTCTGAACCAGACCTTATTTTGCCAGAGGAGTCTGTAGGTTCAAAGCAAACTCCAGATAAGTATCTGGATTAACAGTGACCTGAATTGTACCCCTGGGGATCTCCTGCTGAAGGGAACACTGAAAGCAAGCATTATTTTTCTAGTAAATCAGTGACAAGACAGAGAGCTCCATCCATTGGATTAGTACCAACTGTACTGTAACAGTCAAAGGAACAAAACTGCCCTGGGACCTACACATGCAGATGTAACAGAAGGGCCAGGACTGCTCCACTGATGAGGGGCTCCTCTTCCAATCCCCTTCTCAGTGCAGCAGAGCTACAGTGGGCACCATGCCAGGATGCCCAATGCAGGCAGCCAGTGTGAGCGGGAAATGGACAGCATGCAATTGTACAAGGGAAGAAAGGTGACTGTCACTGCATATGCCGGAAGCAGCCTGGATTACAGCATGCAGTGTCTTCTCTTCTGTGGCTCTGCACATATCAGCTGAGGCAACTGTTAAGGAGCCAAGCTATTCTGGACTCAGGCACTGGGAAAAGTGATAAGAATACCCACCTGGAAGAGCTCAATGCGCTGCTCACTGCGTTTGGAGCTTGGGTTGGGCACACGCAGCACACGAAACTCAGCCCGGAATAGGTTGGTGCTGTTCTTCTCTGCCGAGGACACATTAAAGCGGAACACGTTGGAGGTGACACCTTTTGGACAAATGCCCAACTCATCTAGGAGAAATACAGAACAACTGAGAACCACAGCTCTGAGGGGCAGGATCTCAAATAAATGCTTGAGAAAGAGCTTTCTAGTAGAAACCTGTCATCCAAACATCTTGCCACCTGTGAAGCATGGCTATCTAGCTGAAGGTAACACAGGATGAGTTCACTCGCATTTCCTCTACGTTCCAACATTTTGCAAATATTCCCACTAATGTCACTGTTTTTTCAATGCCACAAGGCAGAGAATCAGTAGAGATCAACCACAGTATGCTTATTATTGTCTCCTAACTACTCATCAAATGTTGCTAATGCTTATGAGTCAGCTGCATCAAAAATGACAAACCCAGTCCAGACAATGGAGCAGCCTCACTTGCAGCTACTGGGGCCTATTCCCGACACTGAGGATGGTGTGATTCTGCTCACAATGAAGACATGAAACCACATAGGTTGTGATTCTATTACTGTTGAATCTTAGTTATACAAACCTCGACACTGCCCCCTAGAATGGAAGTCAGCCAATGTCCACAGAGCATTGTCCAAAGAGTGGAACACTCTTTAAGGCAGCAACTATCCAATATGTACTGAAAGAGCTGGGTTTTAAGATCAGCTCTCACTCATGACCTGGAGAATGAACTAATGAACAGTGCTAGGCCCATGGACATCAGACACGTGGGCAGTAAATAACATAGCAATTCTCTGCCTCCATGTGTGCCTGCTAAACAGAAAAATCAATTTCAGAGATGCTCCAAGAAAGAGAATGTAAAAGCTATGAGGTCTAGATTTCTCAAGAGAAAATAAGATTCTTCAGTGGGACCACTTTGGTCCCCTGGAAATCTTCATTGTTGTTGTTGTTCCTCTCCTATTGACTTTGTTAGCCTTCCAAGCCCTAGCATCGTGAAGGCTTCCTGCAGACAAGATACAGCTGTTCCTGCTCTACACCCACATGCAGGTTTGTTTGTAGCCCTACAGAGCCTCTCATGACCTCTGACTGTTGTACAGCACAACACAGGGCTCTCATATTAGCTGAGATTTGTTTCTAAACAAACAAACAAAAAGAAACAGAAAGAAAAACTATCACCTGTTCCAAGACATGGTTCCAGCCAGTGACAAATAGGCTAGAAGCCCAAGCTGGAGCAACCCTCAAGTTATATTCCTGGAGTTCTGCAAGCTGCTCTTTTGTTTAAACCACCGCCATTTCCCCTGAGAAACAGCTTCTGCAGATGGGGGAACGTGAAACGGCACCAGAGCGTAGAGGTTCGCCTCCCATGCCAGATTCTGATTTAAGCAACACTGATGCACTTCCAGAGTCATAGCCATGGAGGTAAAGGTTTTCCTCTTGTGCTACACTCAGATTCAGCAAGCAGGAGCCTACGAGTTTCCAAGGATGTGTTCTTAGGGTGCTGAAATTTCACTCAATAAGCTGATGACCACATGCTCACATTGGACTTTATCTGGAGGAGGTTTTGTCATTAGTGCTATTGAACAGAACAGTTTTCCCATATGGGAAAGTCTCTGTTATTGAAGAGATGGCTGTTCTCTAATCCCAGAAGACCAGACCCCACTGCGGCCATGAGCTGATATGCTCACCCCAACATCCCTGCAGTGCAAAGAGTACACTGAGCCACACAGACACCCACTGTGAGGACCCTGTGACCAGTTCTAGGTTTGATGACAGAAAACCTCAGCAGAAAGCTCTCATTAAACCCAAGATATCATTAAATGCCCAAAGACATCTTCCTAGCTGAAGTTTAACACTGATAACTGTTTTGTGTCCTAGACCTAGCCAGATACTGTTTTAATACTTCCTGAAGTTGTTTTGCACTCCTAGCCCTATTAACAGTGCTGTTAACAGCTGTCCCTTCCATTTCAGACCTGACTGCCTGTCCATAAGGAGTGTCCCAATAATCATCAGAAATGCCTTTCTACACCAGTTGAGTTCCGTATCTGTTTCCCACAGTAGTGCTTTATCTCACAGTCTATTTAGAGACTGCAAATCTGGTCCTACAACACAGTGCAGATTAGAGACAAAAAATTTATGGTACACTCTCTCAAGATTTTGGGCTAAATTAATCAGCCATGGTGGCAAGACATTACTGTAGCTACTGCATTTTGCCGATTGTCCCCATATTCCTTTTACCTGCTTCACCTTCAAGGTGTTGGTCTTGGGAGACTTTCCCAGTGGAAACAGTAATAGCTCTCTTCCCTTCCCTATGAAGCTTCATGTTCCCTTTGTACCCTGGGGACAAGCCCTCAGTGATGTGGAGTGGGAGCTGTCCCCTGTGTTTCATTCACTCTCAACCACTGTGAGGCTGGAGCCAGCTTCTCAAAGCACGGTGTTCAGGATATAGGTCTCACTCCCAGGAAACTGACAGCTTTGGGGCAAAGTCCTTCAAGCAGAGGTCACAGGCAAAGGTGGTGAGGGTATTTTTCAGGGAACTGGGTTCAGTCCCAGCTGAGGTGTGTTAATCACATTGGAATTCAGGCATGTTCACCTACCAGCACAAAACAAAGTCTGGAGGCAATACTTCCATGAACTCTTCCAGTTCACAACGCTCTGGGCAGTAACCAAGCTGGGAGACAGGGGATCTGTGACACCCTGTGCAGCGATGCCAGGCAATGTCTGATATGACAGGATGCATCCTCACAATTAGACCCTGCTATTACTCTGGAGCCCAGAGAGGCCAGAACTGTTCACTGCACAGATGATACCAGTAACCTCTTAGTGTTGATAATGTGATACAGGAAGCAGGTCCTTTGGGAGCTTCCATCCTATCACTGCTTTGAACAAGGTGCAGGTTCACCACGTGCTGCTAATCCAGCAGAAGAAAGTGCTGTTTCTGGCAAGCCCCAGTAAGGCTGATGGCTGTGCAATACGAGTTTGAGGAGAAGGGCAGGCAGGCTGTCTGTGAGAAGGTATTGCCTCACTCTGTATTACATCACTGAACCACCAAGGTGTGCCATGCCAAAGCTGCATAACTTTGGAGAAAAAAAAAAAAAGATCCATCTGGAACTCTGCAGGTGACAGGTTTGGAGGGAAAAGATGCTTGGCCCCAGTGACCCATGACTTTAATTGTCTTGTCTCTGAAGCTGCTTTGGAAAATGTCATCTGTTTTTCCTCAGGAAGGTAAGCAAAAAGCCCTTTGCAGGACTGTTGCAGATGCTCTCCAAGCTGGACTCTAACCAAGTCAGTGGTTAAGGGGGTCTGATCCCTATGAGTTCTAGGAGATCCCTAACGTGAACAGCAGGTCAAAAGTGACTTATTATCTGAAGGAAAATCCCTTAGAATTCAGGCAATGTGCCTGAGAGGCACAGGAGGAAGACCATTCTGTGAGTCACCAAACAGCTCAGAGAAGGGATGGGGAACCTGGTCCTGAATATCCATCCTTCCTAGAAAGATATACTTCCTATTTTTCGTCTCAGCTCTCCTCACTTTTGACCTTGCAGACTTTGAGAAGTATGGGTTCTCTGAGCCAGTAAGCTGCTTGACTAATAATCCAGAGCTAGAACAGTTCGTGTGAGCGAGCACGCATTTCAGACTTGTCTGTATCATCCTTGCAGTTCCTTCAATGGAGCAGTCCTCCCCTTCCCCCTCCAGAGGAGACTGGCTTTGGCTCAGAGCATGCTCTGAGATCACTGCCTGGCACACTGACAGAGTCATGGGAAAGTTGAACACCAGCCACTTCTGAAGACACAGAGCCAAATTCAGCCATGGTGTAAGCGACGAAACTCCCCAGGTTTCAAAAGGAGCACTTCTCTTGACACCACAACATGTCCGGACCTGGTCTTTCCCAGTGTGACCAAATTCCAAAATTCCCTCTTTCTCTGGGTGGTGACACCTACAGTACCCACTCCCAGAAATTTAATCTCAGCAGTACTTAGTATTTTGAACTCCCTGCCCCAATGTTCTATGGAGACATGGGACAGGATCATTCATTTACATAGGAATTTTCCCCAACCTACAGTTCTTTCTTGTGCACCACCTCTTCTTTCCTCTTTCCCCTCAATCTTATCTAAATTCATTTCTTTGACTTCATTTGCCACTGTTGTTCTTTCCCAGTTTTCTTCCCCAAAACACACTGGTGCATAGTGTGGCTGTACTATTTTGCAGACGTTTGGTTTCCCCATATGTTTAGAATTTCATAAATGACACTTCAGTAGGTCAAAAATGTTGAAATATAGGTAAGCTGCTATACCCTGTACACTTTCTGTTCCTTGAGTCTTGGTGTCTCCTGAGCTAAGAGCTAATCATAAAACCACATGGAGTGCAGTCTGATAGAGATTAAGTGAAATTTGTTGCATTACCACATTGTAGCTGTTATTCCAGCTCATCATATGTCAAGATTAACATAATCCCGGCTGAGTAACTCCATTCTGTGACTGGCTGCACCAAGTCACAGCTCCTCCTCAGAACTGCTGGTGTTCAAATCATGCTCTCAGGACTGCATTAAGTCACAAGAGAACACCGTGGATGGCAGTATGACTGCATCTTCCGATCCCAAGGATCCTAAGCACAGACCAAAAAGACTGCTTGCACCTATGTGTGCTCAGCATTCGCAATCTGTTTTGGGTTCATGTCTGTTCTGTCTCTGCATCTGCTCAGCTTCTGCACCTGAATCTGTTTAGTGTCCACATCTGGGCCTGCTCATCATCTGCTCCACACCTGCTGAACATCTGCCATGTTTCCTCAATGCCTGTGTTCCCCTGGGGGTCCCTTTGACATCGCTGTCTGCTTTACACCTGCTCAGCATCCCTGTTTCTTCTGCTTGCTCTCTGAACGTTCACACTAGCCAAGTAACACCCTAGCTAGTGTCCTACAAGTAGCAGTGTCTTCAGAGTGCCTTCTACACTGCCGGCACAGATGCTACACGGACTGGACAGGTTGCCTGTATCTCTGCGGCAGACGCTGGAGCTTCTGCAAGGAGGAGTCCGTCTACCTGCTCGTCACCCAAACACCAGTCCTGCGCTTCCTCCCAGCCCGGTGCGCAGCATTCACCCCGATATCCGCGCTGCCTCCACCCCTGCTGCCTTCCCACCTCACGGCTCCCCCTTCCCGCCTTATCCAGATGTCAGGGCTCTAGGCACGGGCTCGACTAGCCGCTGCCGGCCGAGCTTTAGGCCGATACTGCCATCACCCACCGCCGCTGTTGCCGACCGAGCCCCGCGCCATCCCGCCGGTGTTCGGAGCGCCCGCGGCTCCCCCCGCCCCGGCCCCAACTCGCCCCCGCTCCTGAGCGCACGGGCAGGCGAAGACGCGCCCCCCGCCCGGCTCCTCCCTGCCGGGAAAGCGGCTCCTTCCACGGGGGCCCGGCGCCCCTCGGCCCCGGCGGCCGCTCCTCCTCCGCGACCGGGATCCCGGGCAGCCTGCCCCGCGGGCGCGGCACCTCGGCCGGCACGAAGGGAGCCCCGCACTTACTGTGCTCGGGGAGGCCTTGGATCATGTCAAATTTATGGATCTCTTTGGCATAGTATTCGGACTCGGTGTTGTCCTGAGAGCAGCTCTCCTCCTTCTCCTCCTCCATCTCTTCCAGCAGCTCCCGAGTGCTGTTATAGAGGGCCAGGATCTGGTAGGGCACATGGGCCGGCCCCACGGTCTCCGGGGGGCTGGTGAGCCGCAGCTTGCTCAGGATCTGCCCTCGGATGGCCTCCACCCTCTTCTTTTTGATGTGGTCCAGGTCCAAGGTGGTGCAAGAGGACAGCGAGAGGCTCACGGTGGCGAAGCTCAGCAGGGAGAGCAGCACCAGAGCCCTTTGCACGTACATCTTCATGTGCGAGGGGGCGGCGGCCGGGGCCCCCGGCAGAGACCCCCGGGCGGCGGCGAGCGGGCGCGGGTGACCGGACAGTGTGCTGGCGGCAGCCTCCCCAAATCCCGCAGGCTGAGGCTTGGCGAGGAGGTGCATGAACTCACTGCGCCGTGCGCGACTGAGGACTTCCAGGAAGAGCTGGCAGCGCTCCGCAAGGAGAAACGGCAGGCGCCGTGCCTCGCCGCGCTCCTTCC
>VXAU01001242.1:2283848-2374622 GCA_013399695.1 Formicarius rufipectus | reverse complement strand
GGGCAAGGACGATGCCCGCCGGCCCTGAGGGCAGGTGGCCGGAGAGTGCTGCGGGGTCCCCTGTCACGGCAGCCCTCGCTGAGGGGAAGGGACTGCTTCGGGCACCCGCTGCCCTCCGAGGGGGCCAGCGCCACACGCGGGAGACACAGCACCGGCCCCAGCCGGGGTTACGATCCATAACCCGGGCCTGTTGGGGCCCCTCTCCCGGGGCATGCCCTGACCACGGCCACCCGCCACACTGGCCTCCCTCCTCCGTGCCCCGCCTGGGCCCGTGCCCGCCGCCCTGAAGACCAGGGAGGGCTTCCCGGCCCCTGGAGCAATCGAGAGCCCTTCTGCCCTCCCCTGGACCCTGCCCCAGGTGAGCAGGGACTCCCGGGCCCACTGCCCAACGCTTCTCCAGCACTTGGGGTGGCTGGGGCCATGGAGGCTGTGTGCCTCCCCAACCATGGTAGCCACTCGCAGCACTGGCAGTGCTGTGCACGGTGCCAGTGGGCTGCTGATGTGTTGGAAAAGTGCAGGCAGCAGCTTCTGCAGGGCTGTGGGTGAAATGGAAGCTGGACGGAACTCTGCAGAATCAAGTCCTGGATCTTCATGTTCTGGGAGAGGTGGGCCCAGGGGCATGTGGCCCCTGTGCCTGAAGCGGTGGTGTCCAGCAGCAGCACAGCTGGAAACGTTAGGCAGAGCTTCAGGGAGCCTTCTCTCGCCTGAATGTTCGGAGCCCTGGGGCTGGGAGAGCACTGCCAGCTCAGAGGACAGTGGCTCACTCAAGACACGGAGCATGGAAGAGACTGACAGGAAATCTATGGGGCAGTTGGGGGTGCTGGATTCCCACTGAGCCCATTTCCTGCAGCTCTGATGTGATGGAAGGGAGAGCTGCTCACTACTTATGCTTTGCTTGTGGAAGATGAATCTGAGTTCCCTGATGGAACAAAGATGTAACAAGATCTGGTGGCTCTAAGATGATGTCAGGCAAATCACAGCTTGGAGTAAGGTGCAAATTCTGAGTGCTGACATTAACTATCCATGAAATATTTTTATGTTGATTAGGATGGATGTTTCTAGAGCTCCCCAGACACTTCTGAAATGAATTTTGGATGCATTTCCACACTGAGACCTTCTCTACCCTGTGTTAGGTTGGAGGTCACACTAAATGCAGTAGAACTGATTGCTTTGGACTTCAGTAATTCATTTACTGCAGTGCCTCATGGTGAGTTATTAGTTAAGATGGAGATAAGTACAGAAATTATAAGAAATTAAGAGAGTTCCCTGCAGGCTGGTCCTGGGCCCAGTTTTTATTAATGATCTTGGCTTGTTGAAATGGATGTGCTAATGAAATTGGCTGCTTATCCAAAACTGGGAGGCATTGTCAATACAGGGGAGAACTGGAAGGACTGGGTGTAAGCAAATTTGAAGGCTGATACAGTAGAAATTGGATGAAATACAATAGTGCAAAATGTAAGGTTATGTTATTAATGGCTGCAATCAGCTTTTTCTATTACAAGTTGAGTTGACAGTGGGGACTTACTGCTTGGAAATAATAGTGGAGAAGAAGGATGTAGGTGTGGTGCTGGTTCCAGTATTGGGCCACTCACTTTCTGCTCCACGTGTTGCTCTGTGGGTTGAGAAGAGGTGGTGGATCTCCGTAGTCTGACATTCACTGGAACCAGTGCTGGTGGCTGCAAGTATTGGCATTAACCAGTTGCACATCTTGGACATGTTGGAATCCAGCTAGGCTGAGGAGAGCCTGACAGGGCTACTGAATGTGTGTCATAGGAAATATTTCACACTTGGCAACTCTGGCTGGGGTTTGACAGTCTGAGCTGGGGCTGATGTAACCCTAACAGCATCTGTTCTCATGGAGATCAAGACAGGCAAATGTGTGGGCTTTTGCTGCCTGTCAAAGTCCCTTCCACCTTCCAGAGGCAGGAATCTTTTGTTTGAAGCTTTGCAGTTGTTAGGAGATTTTGTTCTAAAACCCACAGAAATAACAGAATATTTGCAGTTTGCAGTTGTTTCCCTCCTGCAAAACCCTGTAGAGATGAGGTAAATACTTTGAGAGGCATGGAGAAAAAAACTGCAGAAAAATCAAACTGAGATGCTTGGAGCTGCCAGTGTACTGCTAGTGTGGAGCAGGTTACAGCAGCAGTCTTTGCTGAGCACTTTGCTTCCCAGTGGAAGGTTAGTGTTTTTAATGAATTGGCCCATGTCACAACTGGGAATCTGGCTGGCTGCCTGACGTGAGGATTGGGTGAGGAAAAAGGCGCAGTGCTTTGTCACTTGTTGCTACTGGAATTGCCCTGCATCCCATAAATCTTACTGCTGCCAGAGAGCTACTTAACAAAACCTTTGGCCACTCTTAATAAGGTGGTCATTGTGCTACCATGTTGGCTTTCCATCATAGCTGTAGCTTTAACTACACATGTGTGCCCTTGCTCTAAAGGTGGTCTAGGACCAAAAGCATATGGGAGTGCTCAAGTGTGATTGCTTTCCCAGGCTCTCACGGCTTTCCCGTGAGTAGGAGGAGCAGACACAAGCTCTATTCATACATCTGTCCAGTCAAGGAGTAATCAACAGTAAACAGTGCTAGTGGGGGACTCTGTTAGACCTATTCTGCATGATCAGGTTTGGGTTGAAACCAGATGGAGAGAGTTCATGTTTAGATGTGATAACTTGCCCGTGAAAGGAATGCTTGCATAGTTCTTACTTGCTGCTCAGATGAGAGGGGATGGCAGCAGTGTGATTTATAGTGAGGGCAAAACCAAACAAGTAAGGCAGACTAAGAGCAGAGATTACACCTGAAACTGTACACTGAGGAAGAGAAACCCTGGCACCACAGACCTGAACTGGACAGGAAGCAGGCACAGAAAATGACTTTGGACAACCACAGCAGCACCGGATGTTTATCCTGTTACCTGGCTCATTCTCAGTTGGTTAAGTAGAGCTGCTCTAGGCCCAGGGTCAGATGCTCCCTGTGGTATCACCAGTAGGGCAGAGTAGAATTAAACTATTCAGAAAAGGTGACCCCAGTGCTTAAAGCAAGTGAGATTAATTTTAGCCACAACATGCGATGATGAATGAAAACTCTTTTCCACCTGTTGCCCTCCCCAAGCAGGCAAAACTGTGCCAGGGTGGGTGACAAACCCCATTCCAGTAAGTGGTGTCTGGAGGGACTCAGGGCAGGAAAGGTGTTGTGTTTCATTCTCTCTGCACATCTGCTCTTCCCTCTCATCAAGAATCTCTGAAGTCAGAAGTAAAAGTTCTGAGGCAAGGCTCAATTCCCCAAGTACTGAAATGTTTTCTTTCATGCAAATGGACTTCACCCTTCTTCTATTGGCCTGAGACTTCTGTCCCTAGGATGGGGAACAAGCAGTACAGAGTGTCTTGAGGGGAGCTGGGAAGTGGGGTAGTGTCTGGGATGGGGACCCAGGGGAATCATGAGGAGGAGCTTGGAGAGGAGGTGCAGTCCCAAACAAGTGAACCCACTGGTCCTACTGCTTCATGATCTCTCTGTCCAGAATGGCACCTGGTACTGACTCTACCCTGCCTCTGGTAGAAATACTCTGGCAGCTACTTGTTTGGGGCCACAGTGCTGGTAATGCATTCCTACACAAGGATTCTCACCCCAGGGATGCTCTTCAGCTTTAGCCGATATTGCTCTGGATTCTATAATAGTCCTCTTAGGATCCCATTTTTCTGACCAAGCTGTAAGTATATGCCTGTACTCAGACATCCTGCAGTATCTACTGTAACCATGGAGCTACAGTCCCCTCTGTCTCCTGGCATCTGTGTAGCTGTGTTGTTGCAACAGTTCCTTGTAGGAGTGTATTGAAACTGGGAAATGCAGGGCCATATTCCCATGGCCCTGGTGGTAGAGCATGGGGCTAGGTGAAAACTGTGTCTATACTTCATGAATACTTGAATCTGTAATTAAAAGAGAACGAAGTATCTGGAAGATCATAATTTCATGAAGCACAACGAGCCTGGCTTCAAAAAAGGAAAATCATGTCTCACTTATTGAATTCCTTGAACATGTCAAGGTTTGTAAAGAGAGATAATATCTTTTATTACTTCAATTGATATAGCTGGAAAAAACACACAAGCTTTCAGTCATAGAAAAACTTGTATGTTTTTTTCCAGCTATATCAGTTGGTGTAATAAAAAGTTATTACCTCTGCCCACAAATTTTATTTCACTTAATCCTTAGATCATCATAGCACAACTACTTGGACATGTCAGTAAGGAATGGAAAAAAGGAGAATGATCTGATATATTTTATTTAGCCTTCTGAAAGTTCCTCAGCCAAACCATGATCTTCTACTAAAACTAAGCAGGTATGGAGTGAGATCTGCTGCCTTTAGTAATAGATATTCCTGGAAGGCTTAAAAGTTTAGTGTTACAGAGTCAATTTTCATCATGGCAAACTGTTAACAGTGTAGTTTGTGGTGTGGTACAGTTCTTTATTCTAGCAGCAGAATAAATGAATGACAATTATTTAGGCTAATAAGGATGGGTGAAGATTTTGAGGAATGTGAGATACCAGAAAAAGGCAAATGGACAAAACACTGGAAAACTGAATGTCTATTTAACATGTGGAGCCAAAACCAGATCTATTTACAATTAATCTATACATCTGTCAAGAAGCAGACTGGGGTCGTTTTATGCAGCTCAATGGAAATCTCTGCCCAACTCATGCTTGCACGGCATGTGTGTAATGATCTCTGTGCTTATATTTGATCCTTGGGACTGCCCCATCTGGAAAGCAGTGTTAGAGAGCCAGAACTGGGAAGAGCGTCAGAAGCGATGAGGAGACTTGGCAGAAGCCTCTATGGGGAGACAAATCTGCAAGGCTGGGATTATTCGCCTTAGTGGGAACCTAAAAAGTGTCTACAGCAAAAACAGCTGGGGAAGGCAGAGCGGCCAGCTGCTCCTGACCTGCCCCGCCGCATGTGCGATTAAACTCGGACNGCGGCGGGGGGGTGTCGCCGGGGTGAGCGGGCAGGGGGGCCCCGGCCTCTCCGAGTGGGGGCTGCGGGACCTGGAACCGGGGCTGGGGTCGGGCTGGATGCTGTGGGCCGGCCCGTGAGCCCAAGCAGCGCGGGCGGCGCTGGGCCGGGGCCGGCGGCGGCGGTGAGTGAACACCTGCAGGCGGGGATGGATGGATGGATGGCCGGCCGGGCTGGCGCTGTGAGGGCTCCGCGCCTCGCGGGGGGCCTGGCGCGACGGCAGAGCCATGCCTTGCCAGTCTCGCCCCTGCTCTTGTCAGTAACCGTGTGCCCTCCGCTCCTTCGTGTCTCCCCCTGCACTCCAGGTACTAAAGATGGGCCGTCGAGCCCGCCAGGACCTCTTGGCAGATGAAAATCTCATCAGGAAGAACGCGCCGTCTGCTTCTCTTGGAGAGGTGGGTGTCCTGTCAGGAGAACCTGTCATTTATCCTGCCGGCGTCTCCAGTGGAAGATTCTGCATCTCTTCTGAGATTCTTTCCTGTGTAGTGTGCTCTGTGTCCTTTGAAGTTTGTCCTTAGAGTTGGGACCCATGTGACTGCTCTGTCTCTTTCCTGGTGCAGCCCTTTGCATCCTGTGTGGTTTTCACACAGGGTCCTGTCTAGGGGCTACAGTTTCTCACATATGAAGTATAGAGAGTAGTATCATACAGGACTTGGGGCATCTCTCTCCTCTGCATATATATTTTCCTGTGATTCTAATTCCCATAATTAAAATGTGAGCAGGCACATCATCTTGTGACCAGTTTTGCTGCTATATTTGGAAGCAAAACAGTGCAGGTAAAGAGATGCCTTACTTTTGTGCTTTGCTTTTGCTAGAGCCAGAGTACAGTATCTGATGTTGTCACTGTAAAGTTTGTGTAGTGATGCTCTTTTTGCTTTCCTCCATGCACAGGCTACAGAAGTCTTGGTAGGAGCCAGCTTCACAGCATCTGAGACTTTGTCTTGTCAGTAATAATGTGCTAAATCAGTTCCCACTTCTCTGGAGGGAAACTTTGATTGTTCAGAGTCTGTTCTCTCGCTACATCTTTAAATGCTAGGAGGGGACCTCTCTTTCTTACGAGAGTGAGACAACATCCTCTTGTATCCAGAAATACGAGATCTGGAATGTTTCCATTCACTTTCTTGCTTAGTGCTGTAGTATGCTCGAATTCTACCTGAAGTTTGCTCTTGGATGTTAGCATGGCTTCTCCACAGGCCTCTCCTGCTGGAAGGAGCACCTCTCAAGAAATGACATACAGATTTTGCTCCCTGACATCTTCAGATGGACAAAAGCGTCATCAGAGTTCTACATTACTGACATTTGTTTAAATGAGGTGATGTTTAACTTTTTTCAGTGCCAGTCATAGTCTCCAGCATACCATATTCTTGGCTTCTTTAAATTTCAAATGCATTTTGTGCTGCTGGCTACCTTGGCATCACGTATGCTTCAGGCTACTCTTCTGGGAGCCCTGGAACCTTCTGTCTTGGGAGTGGCTACTCCCTGATTCTCTGGGCTGTGACAGAACTTTTCTGTTACACTGAGTAGCTGTGTCCCAGCCATCTGTGCCAAAATGGTTTAAGGGGAGTGGTTATTTCCTTGGAGACCCTGTGATGCTGTTGAAATACACCATTATGGTTTAGCTTACAATAATACCTCATAAACCAGGCTTTTTTTTCTGGAGAAGTTGTGCTCTTTTCTTTTGATAGGCATAATGGAGAACCATCTCCCACCTATACATTCTCCCCTCCTCGGGTAGGCTGTAGGCATTCAGGAGGGATTCTCTGAGGGAATATGCAGAGGGTGTTAATTTAAGAAATCAAAATAACCTTGGGCCTCATAGGTGAAGAAAGTCTTAAGAAACCTGCTGGTAGTTTGAGGGGGTGTAATTGTTGGTTGATCTCCAGATTAGGGTGGCTCACTACCTGATTGTTTTCATAACAGAACTGGCCATCCTAATCCATGGGCTGATTCCCTGGTTTGAAAGATTACAGCTGAGTGACTGTAAGTTACTGTAGTTGTGCTTGGTGTGTCTGGTACTATAGCCATTGTAATAGCTGGAAAGAGATCATAGGGACTCCAGTCCTTGGGGCACCTCTGGAGAGGAGTAAGAACTAGATACAGTGTTCTGTTTGAAAGCAGTGAGTTTTTCAACAGCAGAAGGGTGAGGCCTTCCACGCATTGCAACATTCAAATATGTTATTACTGGATCTTAACTACCAGGAAGAATCATTTGTGTCAATAGTCTCCCTTCAGACAGGTCTTTGTTGCTAGAAGTTTCTGTTAATTGAAAACCTTGGAGCTACTGGAAGAGAGACAAAATCCACTATAAATAATCCTCAGCCTTTTCCTTTGCTCTGGAATTGGAGGCTTTTCATACATGACCATATTTGATACCACGGTGAGCATTTACTAGAACTAATATTGTTTTTTCCGTCACCGTAGACTTGATATCATCTTTTACTTTTCTGGAAGCTTGGCCTTGGTTTGCTGTTAAGTGGTGGGCTCAGCTGTTACAATGGATGTCTCAGTCAGCCATCCGGACATCTTGAAACCTTTTCAAGGACTCTTCCCTAAAGAAATGCAAAATAATAATAATTAAAAAAAAACCAAAAAACAACAAACCCCAAAACAACAAAACAATTATTTTTTTCCCCTAGAACTGGCAGTAGTGGAGTAGGCCTCATAATTAATTTCACATAAGTTTTATTACTGATTTTGAAGAAAAAGGGGTTTGTCTTAAATCTTTCCTATATTCACAGCTTATATGCAGTTTCACATTCAGGGTGGTGATTCCACCTTCAGAGATTCCTCAGCATTTTAAAATGGGTTTACTTCACCTTGACTTCTTATCTTTTTTTTATTTTTTTTATTTTTTTAATTCCATGCCAATCCACGCAGTTTCCACCCAGCACAAATGTCTGGTATGAACATACCATTTGTGCTATTCTGATCTTTTCATGACACCGAGAAACATCCAGGAAGTGTTTTCCAGGCAGAGCAGCATGCCTGAAGGAAGCAAAAATACCTGTCTACCCATGTTGCAACATTTCAACTAATTACAGGGAAATTTCACTTAGAAGGATGAACAATTAATGTAATTGAACAGTTCTTTGTTTTGAAGTCAATAGGCAAATCATCTGACTTGGAGCATATATCTTATCAGGTTACTGCTGATCTCTCCTTGACCTGGGCTCTTTCTTCCAAAAGAGACTCTAAACGGTGTGTCTTTGCTCACAAATGTGTTGTTAAAATTCCCTTCCCTAGGGCATAACTGCAGTGTCTTGTAGCCTACAATACTTCCCTCAAGCTCTGTGAAAACAGTATGTCTTAGTATATTTTCACCACCTGCTGTGTGTCTATATATCCCACAATAAGATTCTTAACTACAGCAGCAAATCTGTAATTCCTCTGCACTGAGTCTCTATTTCATAATTCCCATTCCTGTGTGGAAGTGCCTGCATTATCTTCAAATGTACGCCTCAGTCTTCTTAAGGGGCTCACAAAAGGTCACAAAGCTCACAATCTGCCATGTGACATGCAGAGCATTCCTACCCTTTTAGAAGTACAAGTACTAACAACACCGCAGCTAGGTATTAGTTCACAAGGCAAGAAGGAACATGATTATTTGCTTTAATTGGTGCAATCAGCATCCTCCTGCAGCAAAGGCTGTGCATGTTCCTGGCCTTCAGAACTCCTTGGCAATACAGCAGGCACTTCTTGGACACCCAGGGGAATATGCTGTAAGTGGGAATTCCTAGAGATAAATCTGCTAGCTGCATGCCAGAACTCCACATTTCAAATATTCATTTTCAGAGGGATAATATATCTCTTTTTCCATTGGGAGGTCTTACCCATCCCCTGGCTTGATGTATTTTATTTCCTCATCCTGATGCTATCAAGTTTCTGACAACATGTGAGAAACTCAAGCTGGTTATTTGTATAATGGGAGGAACAAATTATATAATGGGATCTGTTGAAGATCTTTGCTAGCCCATCCTAACAGGACTTCTGGACGCTTCTGTAAAACAAAAGTCAAACCTGTTTCTTGGCTCGGAACGTCACTGCACCAAACAACCTGAATGCTGGCTTGATGACATCCACCAGAAGAAGCTGTTTGGCCAGGTTTGGAGCTCTTGATGAGATTGATTTGGAAAGCTGAGTGAAAAAGACTTTTAAAAAGAAAATATCAGCAAATTTTTTCTTTTTTATGTCCTCTCAGCAAGAGTGAACTAGCTGCTGTTCTATAAGAAATCTAGATGCACAAATATGGTAATATTATTTTGCTTTCACAGTCTGTTTTCTCTTCATCCTACAGTGGCAGGATTCCCTTGGAACCTTGTTCAAGAGTTCCCTGGTTTCTGCCTCTTAAAAATCTCAGTATGATTTTGCCAGTGTGTCTCTGGCAGCACTTTGTAGATCCTTTGAGTGGATTCTGCTTCAATAGGCAATATGTCAGCCTCCAGGATGTGAGTTTTCCAGAGCATGTCAAGAATATCTCCAGATAGGTAGGACATGATCAGTTTCTGTCAGGGTTTTTCCAAAAATCAAGTTCCCTTCTTGTTCTCTTCCCCACATTTCACCACAGCTTGGGAAAAGGTTCTGTGCTTTCAAATCTGAAAGTATGTTCTGTTGTTATCCTACCTGGTATTTGTAAGTGTGCATATGTAGATGGAGTTCTTGGGTGGTAGTTAAAAAGTGAGCATTTTGTGCTGTAAAAAATACCTTAATCAGGATACATTCACATAGACTAAAGCAAGTATTAGACCACTCAGGCTCTATACATTCGGAGAAGCTTAGGTCATGTTGGACCCCACAGAAGCCTTTCTGCTTTTGGGTGTGGGAACAAGTGGGTCCCTGGCTGACAGATACACACTTAAAACAGATTGTTGCCAATTGGGAAAATCTAATTTCATTTCTGCTGCTCGTTGATGTGGATGCTTTTGTACCTCAGCTGCCCTAGCCTGCATGTAGCCTCCCTCTGCTCTTGTCCTACTAAGACCATAAGAGCAGGTGACAACACAGACAGTAAGTGAACTCAGATACCAAACCACTTTAATCAGAGATGTATGCAGTTTATGAATCACATGGCTTCTTTGTTCCACAGGAAAAATGATGGAGTCCAGAAGAGTCAGGTGGGTTAGTGGATTGTTACCAGATGCCTTGTGTATACTCCTGGTGCAGGGTCATAGGTCAGTCTAGGGTACTCTCAATTCTCTCGCTGAGTGATTCTGAGCACTGTGATGTCTAGAATAGCTTAGAGATTACCGAGTTCTTAATTGTCTCCTTACATTCGGTGTCTAACAACAGTGGTTTTTGCCACTGCTGGTGCTGATGGTCTTCTTATCTAAAAGGTTCTCAACCAGTTTACAGCTTTCACAGTGATGAACAGGCTGCTTTCCTTGAGTTACTCATCTACCCCACAATCAAGCTACTGCCTTTTACTACAGCGTTAGCTAAAAATCATCTCTAAAACTAACACTGTTGTCAGCTGTGCCTGTCTTATGCTAGCTGCTGCAGCTCCTGCTCCCAGGGGAGGATCTGAGGTTGTCATGAGAAACGGTAGTTCCTGAAAAAGGCTGCAGCCTGATACAGTATATAACCCCTAGTATGACTGGTCTAGCATCATTTCTGGTTTCTGTCATGGCTGCAGTGACTATTCAAACAAATCCTACTAGTACCCTACATACCTGAATAATTTGGGGTTTTCATGCTATAGGGAGAATTAACTAAGTCTGTTCTCTTCTTGCTCGTGTTTTTATACGTTGTTATTTATATATTCTTTAGTATGCTTTTCAAGGTCTGTTAACTGGCAGACTTTTCTGCCAATACAGTCAAACATTCCTGCTTTATGTATCACAGTTGGTATATGCACAGATGACTGGACATAAAATGTTACAATGGTAGGATCAATTTTCTGCTTTGTTCAAGGGAATAAGGTTGCAAAGCATCTGGTGCAAGACAGCCAGAAATGTTTTTCTTCAAGCTATTTTGTGCAGGCTTCCATAGTGCTTCCTTTTAACTTCTTTCTCTCTTTTTTTTCCTGCTGATCCTTCTAGGATGAAGACTATGAGGAAAAGGTTGACCGTGTAAGACTAGAGGCTTTCTAGGTAGATGCTGGCTCCTCTGAAGGGTACTAGTAGGACTAATCTATTATGTGTCTGGAGACCACCTAAGAGACGAAGTTTGCCTTAGATACAGTGCCTTTCCCACATCCTCTGTTGGTGACAGGTTTTTAATTATCACTGTAACAAGTACTTTTATCAGCTCCTGCATCTTGTTCTGAGGTCAGAGATGTATATGTGGTCACTGGAAAGATATTTTATTTTCATTTAAAAGTCAGCAGTTACCTAATAGAATACAAAACCTGACTGAGCCTAGATTGCTATCCAGTAGGGTTAGCTTGCTCGCATAACATGAAAACTTTTCTTCAGGGATGATGAAGTCTTGCTGGTGCCCCAGAGGACAAGGCCAACCAGTAGTAACAAAGATGTGTGCCTTTGTATTTTCTATGAGTCTTTTCTTTTTATTGTGCTAGCACTGGAATGCCAGTATGTACAGTCAGTAGGATGTCATAATGCTTCTTACCGGGTTCCTCTTATACAGATAGAAGGAATACACTCATCCTGCAGCAAAGCTAAAATACATCTCAGCATTCATTTAGAAGCCAGGGTGATGCTGTTCAGAACAACCTGCAAACTTCTACCTGCGTCTGTTAAAAGTCCTTCGGCCTTGCACTCTTCATACCTGTGGAATTGGTGTTGTCCGGTTTTTCCTGCCTTGAGTTGCACTCTGTATATGTTAGACAATTAAAGCACCTTCTCCTGTACTCTTAATTCCTCCTGCTGAAGCACCACCCCAGTATGGGTAGCATAGTAGATTCATTTGTGAAATTTAAAGCCCAGAAAAGACACTCGTTTCACGCATCTCATTAATTCCGACCTCAGAAGGGTATGCTCATCGTAAGGAATCAAGGCTATTCAGATTAGCTCAGTTTTCTCTTGGTAGTGCAAGAGATGATATTGTGGGAAAGATCCACTGGGTTTATTTGGCAGTGATGGATGGTTCAGGATTATGCCCAGAGCAGTTTTCCATTTATCAGGCAAAGAGACCTCCCACTGATGGGTATAGTTTTGGGGACTGGTTTCCTAATAGAAATTTTTCCTGATAATTGATATAATCTCCCCCACCCTTCCCTCAGTGGAACCAGTCCTTACCGTCGTTTCACTGGAACTAATTCCACCTCCGTACAGTGTCCTAAGTCATTGATTCCCAGGGTCTGCTGTTGAGTGCTGACTGGTCACATGCCACAGGCACCTTCTTGCTCCTGGCTCATAAATTTCATTAAAATAACTAAACATATGTGATTCTTACACATGAGCAATTGTTGTTGCTTCAGGGATGTTATGCAGTGGTGCCTGGCAAGGAGATTTTCCTCAGTATAAAGGGTTCCCTGCTTTGAAACCCCTCTTGTTCGGATAATTCCTGTGTCCTCTATTCAGGCTTATGCACTTAAGCATCATGGTTATACTTTATGGTATTTTTCCATTTGTAAAAGCCTGTAAAGCATATAAAATGGTTAGCTGAGAGTTGAGAAAGCTGACTGATCAGTAAGCTGCTTGTAATTTACAATACTATATGCTTACAAACTTCTGTTAATTGTATTGTAAGTGTGTTCCCAACTAATTGTTAGTGGAACTTTATATTATAAAGTGTGATCTGAATCGTGTTGCAGTATATCCCTCCCTTAGTCATTGCCTGGCCAAGATGAAATACTTGGCTTCTTGAATCATTTGTCCGAAGTTGGCCCTTTTGTCCCCCTGATGGCTCATATAACCCTTCTCTGAACTCCCTTTGGGCTATGCTGAGTGTTAAAATCTGAAGTCTTCCTGGATTTGGTCCCTTTCCTCTTGCTGCACTGAAGATAACCGTGTCTGCCTAAATACCAACAAACAGCCACATCTGGACTGTTGATGTGAACATACCTGCTGAATTCCTGCCCTCCAGCCATTTGCTTGCTCTGAAACTTGTTTTGCATCCCCTGGCAAACCACTCATCTTGGATCTGAATTTTTGCCAGCTGAATCACTCATTTGGCCGCACCTTCCAAGGCTGCTTGGGGCATTTAGCCAAAGGCTGTGAGGCTGATCAATGGTATAACAAAGGGTGTATCCTAATATTTCAGTTAATCTGCAGAGGCAGTATAGGCATGAGGAGTATAAACATGACTGTGAGCCAAAATTTTGCTGTGTTCTTTTCCTGGCTTTGACATGGATTTGCTCTGGGGCCTTGGAGAAGTCTCTCCACTAGTTTGCTTTAGTCCCTGTCTGAAAGGAGGGCTAGAGCTTTATGTGGAAGTATCCCCTAAACACAGATCCACAGGTTTAGATGCCTTATCCTCATAGCAAAATCCACAGCTTTTATTGGGTGCCTGCACAGTATGTAGGCTGGGCTGGTGGATCTATTAGGTGATAAATAGTGGCTGGGAACTGCAGTGTGTCTGAAACTGTGTTCCTCTGTGGAGTTCTGGCCCCATTCTGAGAGCTCTGGGAGCATGTCCCTGTGCTACCAGTGAGTGATCCTGGTCCCCATCCTGTGTTTTGTAGCCTTCAGAGGTGCAGTAGGGCTTTTCCTTGACTTTGGGGACCTCCAGGGTTCATTTTGATGTTGGAACAGAATGCTTTATACATAAAGATTAAACATGCCATTTCCCTTCTAAGCTCAAACCCACTGATTTTATTGTCCTCTTCCTCCTCTGACAAAGATGTATCAAGTAATGCTTCCCAGCTCCATAGAGAATATTATAGATAATGACAAAGCTATGAGCTGTTCTGGGTCAGAGAAGGCTCTCAGTTCTTTTTTCTGAAGTTGCTCTGCTTTGCAAATGGAACCAAAAGAATTTTGGTGCCACAGGGAAGGACTCTGAAAGCAACAACATTTGTGTAAGAAGACATCTGTTTCAGTCCCAATGAATCCATCTGGGACCTCATTCTCTGTGCATTGATAGAAATACCATAGGTCCTTCATGGACTAAAACAGGCACAGCACTTGATTCCTGACCCTTACATAGGTGGATGCTGACCTCTGTGGCTCTATATCACTCAGTGTTTGAGTGATGACATGCTTTAAGGCAATGATTGGAAAGGGGATTTGAAGATCTGACCTTTCCACGGGGGGTCAACAAAGTCGTTCTGTAGTTCTAGTTACCAGTGTTTTTAAAACTTTTGGGTATTAAAATGGGCTGTTGCTTAATATTAGGTTAAGTCAACATATCAGGAGCAATTGTTTTCAGTTAATGCTTTTTGGAAAAATATTTAAAAAAAGTAAGTATCTTAAATATAAAGCCAGTTGTGTTCTTACAGTGCTAGATTGCCCAGTTCTCTGGGGTTGTTCAAGTGAATGTATTTGCATCCCAAGGTATAGTGCAGAATGATGCAAAGATCTCCTGGTGAGGAGCAACCTGCACTCTGCCTGGGGAGGTACCAGCTGGGTTACCAGAAGTACCGAAAACAAGACCATTTTCAGACTTGAGCTGACTCACATGGATGCTGCTTGCAGGTGTGTCTGCACCTGTGGTGTAGACATGACCTGGGGCTTGATATGATCAGGGCCTTTAATCAGAGCGGTATTTTCCTGACCCAGTTCTTACCCTTGCATAGTGGTTGGCACCCAGCTCCAAACTCTCATTCCATTGTCTGGTCTGGTCTTCTCTGGATCTGCACAGCATCCACCCCCCAAGTGCTCTTCCGCACATTCCCTAAAACTTAAAAATGTGCAAGTGATGAACTCAGCACTGGCTGAACTCAGCTGCTTATTGGGGGATCTTATTTGTGTAAAAGTAAGCACAGTGGTTTAGGCACTGTCCTGCCACTCTGGTTCAAAGGACTCATGACTTAAGAAGTTATAATTGTAATGCAGTCACTTAGAGCCACTTCAGTATCTACAGTCTGCATTGCAGAAAGATCCAGAAAGTGTTGGTGTGTGGCTGGAGCAGAGGTTTCCCTTTGCCATGGACCTTACAGTCCAACTGCATTGTTTTTCTCTAGCATCCTGTTCTCCCCTGTGATCTTCAGCTTGTAGAGAAGCTTTCACCAGGGGTTAGCTGCATTTTGCGTACCGCATGTTGCTAGGGTTTTGCCTTCTTAGGCATGCATTTGGAAGAAGGGTGGACTGACAGTAGATGGCTCTTGAAGCAACTGGCATTTCTGAGAACCTGGGAGGGTTCTCTGAGGCAGAATTTCCTGTAGCTGTTGCACATTGTGAATGCCCTCCCATTTGGTTCTTAGTCCTGAGCTACATTTGTCCTTCCATATCCCACAGTTTCTGTCATCTGTTTGGATTCTTCTACTGTGCTAATAAACACCCTCCACCAAACGAAATCAGCATCAAAGAAAGCAATGGGTTTTTTACCTGCTTCCATTATACTGGGCTTGCATGGTTTGTTTTTTTTTCCAGAGGTCTTCTGGTTACTTGTAGAAATGCTGGACTCCCAGGCTGTTCCTGGGGACCTCTCATCTGGAAGTTGGCCAGATTCTCCAGGAGGAATCTCAAAAATGCAGCTGAACTTTTGTTCCCTAATTAGGCCAACTTCCCCAGTGTGAGCCCCAGCAGTGCATGGCCTGGAGCTCCCCAAGGCCTTGCGTTGCCTGTGCCCTGTGCACCCCAAGTGACTGGCCAGCAGGGCAGTTATTTTCAGCATTCTGAGCTTATCTTGTAATTTTTGATGACATCTTCTGAAATAGCTTTTCTAGTCAGCCATGTTTCCCAGCCTTCCTAGTAGTATCCTCCCTGCTTGGTGACCTTGATGTGGATTAGGGACAATGTCATAAAAATAATTTTATTAAAAGCTTTTTATTTGCCATATATTTGTTTCATGCCCTGAGTCCTCCTGGACCCACCTGAAGGCAACAGAAGAACAGTAGGAGAGGTGGAGGTGGATGGGAGTATGTCTGACAGTATGTAGCACAAGGTAATAGCAAACTCTTTCAGAAATGTTCATGTCTAGAAAGGCTGGAGGAGCACTTCTCTGTAACTATGGGTTGTGAGAGGATTCTGCCTGGTGACCCCTTGCTCAGAGAATCAGATTCTTGTGTGCTGATTCACTGTTTTCATGTAGGGGAGAGCAGTAACTCCTGGAACAGGTTAAGGTGCCAAAGCCTCAAAGGTGACAGCTTTCCTAGCAGGTGCATTTGTAAGCTGACTCGAGAGCTGACTGCTGTTTGAGGGGAGAAATTCTTGATAGCTGTTTAACAATATGAGCTGCTGCTTTACCTGCTGTGATAGATGATAGAGAATATTTGAAGCCCCCCCTAGCATTTTTCCTGGCTCAATAGCACTTTCCCTAGTAAAGGAAAGTCAGTGATGATGAAGAAGGACAGTTTGTGGATGAAATGGAAATACAGTATTTTCTGCTAGGTATTTAAGACACACAGAAGTCCTTGGAGGGTATTCATTAAAATCAGATGCACTATTTGAACCATCTGTGGATGTGATAAAGAGAGCTAGCACAAACCCTAGACTTTCACAGATCTGGGAATCGATCCCTTTCTGATACCACATATGTGCTGAGATCAGTATAGATTGTGTTATGTGGCTGCTTGGAAGCAGTGGGGCTATTTGACTTACATCTCCTTAATTTGCAGCAGTCAAAACTAATTCATCAGGGCTATTTGTTGAGGTTTGCTTTTCCTCAGTCAGGAAAGCCTGTGGCATCTTGCTTGAGACTGGCCATACCTCTTTCTGTCCACATTGTGGTCAATATTGGATAAAAACAAGACACGTACTGTATAAAATCTCTCAGAGTTTGTATATTGGGAAAACATAGATCCTACAGATTTTAGGAAATGTATTACATGATAAAAAAATTGTGCATCCTCTGTTACATGCTGTCAATGTCATTTGAGTCCCTGCATCCCTGCACAGAGGGCGCAGTGTTTCAAACGAGTTGTCATGTTGATGAAGATAAAAGAATCCATATTTCCAGACCTACCTGGGAATCTGAGGGATCCAACATGTCTATAATCTGCCTCTATCGTTGTAGGTCCTGAAAGAAACTTTGTTGGACTGTGGGGATCCAGGGACATACATAGTAGTTGCTTCCATGAAGGAAGCAACATCCAGCTGGCACCTTCAAAACTTCAGACATGACCTGACAAGTAGCATGGAAATTTCTGCTTTAATGAGGAAGCCAAATTAGAACTCTGCATCAGTCTGATAAGAAAGGGACTTCAGATAAAGAAGAAGGTAGAGTTTCTACTTTAATGCAGGAGAGATGGAATTCAGGCCAGTAATTTTTCAAAGGGACAGATAAAACACTGATTACGAGGGTAGTATGAAAGTGTTGGTAAGGAAGGTGGCCTGAGAAATACTGAAAAAGTGCCATCACAAAAACAGTGAACTGAATTTCTGAGAAAAAATAAAATACTTAATTTTTCTTGAAAAAGGGGGCAATATGCAGAAACTGAAGTAGAGGAAATCTGGAAATAAATAACTGACAAAACCGAAATGGAAAGGCAAACCACAGTAAGTAAGTAATTAGTTAATGCTGTGAAAGGGTGTGAGCAGCAAGCGCTGAGAGAAAACACTTCTCGGGAGCTGGTGGGATCTCAGTATTTCAAAGACCAGATTGTTTGGGTATATAGCTTAGCTTTGCTTTTGGGAACATACATAAAAACCTTGCCTAAGGTATAACAGTGGGTGCCAATAAGTTCTGATCATTTAAATCCCCCAGTCTTTTTCGCCAAGAAGTTATGTTCAGGAGCACATTTGCTGCATTACAGAAGAACAGTGTCCTCTGTTTCTGCTCTGAGCCCTCGGGTTGATACTGGTCCCGCTTTCTGCCACAAGCTCTTGCTTGCAGCTGTAGAGACCCTACCTGTCACCATATTATGGCAATGCACAACACTGCATTCTCAATTGTAAATTATGCTGAGGTTTTGGAAATGTGAAAGTATATGAAGCTAAGTTTATTTACTTGACAAAAGTGCATGTGGCATGTGACCTTATTACAGCACTTTCCAGGCAACTAACAAAGAAAAGCTATTTATTCTCAGCTGACAGTTAACATTGCCTTTCCTGTTGCTAGTGCTCCTGTAGGCAATTCAGAAAGAATTACCTGATTTATTGCAAAAGGAATGAAAGACCTGTAGGTATATATGAGGTGTTTGTCAGGGCCTGACAGACATTCAGCATTGCCTGGTATGTGTGATCAATGGGAACACGTTATAATGTTGGCAAGACATTGGACTCAAACCCCTAGATGCCATGGAGTTGTGCCCTATGCAAAGGCTGGGACAGTCATTCTCATCACCCTCTGATCTGGTGTGCCCCACTTGAGATATCTCTGATCTAAAGGCTTGTTTTCATGATGATGAAATTAAATTGCAGGTACATTGGAATGCCCTGGAGATGCTGCAGTTTCCCTCAGTCTTATGGCCCAGCTTCTTGGGTGCCATTTGTGTATCTCTGTGCACCTTTGCAAGCCTGTGTGTTGGAAACATGGCTTGCTGGTTATCAGAGGGATAGTGTGAGGGGAGGGGGTTGTTTGCATGGGAGGGAGTGTGTTTTTGAGGTAGGGGTGTGTGTAATGGGAATAGGGATGTTTATGTGGGCATGCACACCCATATGTGGTGTGTTTTCCCCCTTTTTCCTGGGCTCTGGGTGTGTCCAGATCAACTGAATTCAAAATGCTCCTTTTTTGGCACTGTAGCCTCTTCTCTGGTTTGGCATCTTAAGAATCTGGGGGAATCATTTAAAGATCAGAAAACTCCATTCACTTGGGCCCCTGAAGGCTTCACATTCTGTGACATAGTCATTCCAGTCGACTGAGCTCTGTCCCCTACGGATGAGCCCATATAAGGAGGCTGTTTCCTGCATTTCACGCTCCCTGCCTGTCCCTCTGCCCTCCTGTGCTCCCTTTGCCGAAGAAAGTTGGTATTTTGGGACTGCAGCTCCTGCCTCATTCCTGCTCCCTGTTTATTTTTGGAGAATGACTATTTTTGCTCCTATCAGGGAGCTATGCAGGGTCATGCTCCCTCCCTGCAGCAGGCAGTGGCTGCCCCTGGCAGGGTCTCTTAATTTCCCACACTCACAAACAATGCTTCTACTTCAAGAAATAAACATGGGAGACCCCTACCATCAGGGGCTAACTTAACCCTTTCCTCATCTGTGGCAAAGAGGTGATTTGGCTTTAACTCAGGGTTGACCCCACCACACATGTGGGGTCCTCTCTGAAGTGAAAAATCCTCAGGAGTCATCCTACTCATTCACTTTCTTAACAAAAGCTGTAAGAACCACCTGTCTCCCCACCGTTCCTTTGCAGTTACGATTTTTGCCCTGTTTTGCGACATCTTTTACCCAATCATCCTTTCTCATGATGGTCCCCTCACCAGTCGCTGTAATCTGTCTTCCCTCACTGGGTACCATCAACTGGGAGCTATATAAATGGGGCTTACTTTGCCTTTCTGCTTTCATCATTGCCTGTCATGCAGAACATTGAAGTCACTGCTGTACAAGGTGTTTCAGGGTCAGGGAACTGAGTCCAAAACTGTAAAGGCAAAGGGCAGCTCCCACATGGTTGAGAGTTCAGGGCCCCATTTGAAAATTCCCATCATAAGCCCCAAGCTGAATTCTCATTTTCTCTTGCCATGTGGCAGAGTGCCACACAAGACAATGCAAGAGAATAGCAGGGAGTGTCTTTAAGCTCCAGATGAACTTCCGCTTTAGATCTCAGTGGTGGCAGTGGTGGGATTCATCCCAACTAACTGGAAGTGTTTGACGTGGCTTCTATCCCCCTAGGCAGTGGACAAAAGAAGACTTTTTAGGAGCAATTCTGGAATAAAACAATGTATCTAAAACATGCTGTCTTGTACCCTAGGAAAGATGTAACATAATACCTCCCACTGATAATGTGGGCAACAGTAATGAACAAGTTCCCAGTGAACTCTGTTTTGGCAGGAGAGCACACCCTCTGCAGATCAGTTTGCAACCATACTGTGTGTCCTGAAAAAGTTGAAGGTATGCAGACCTGAAATTTGTCAGGTTACTGATTAGGATGATGCACCTTTTGTTTTAGAGTTGCTTAAAAACCTGCCCTGTAATATATGTCTTCCTTTTATTTTTATGAATAAACAGCATTTTAAACATGATTTCTCCATCTGTTATTTGGTAAAGTATTACATTAGTATGTGTGAACCCGATGTCTCAATTGTCTTGACTTTGCCTTGACTGGAGCCGTGTATAATGTGTCTTTTGTCTTTATTAAAGGGTCCACCACCTAAACCCCCACGCCGGCAAGGAGGCTGGGCAGATGATCCTGTACTGGCACCTATCAAGTGAGTCCTCACCTCTTTCCAGATTAAGAAGGGCTTAGGTGTAGATTAAGTGAACATCACTAGGTGGACTTTGCTGTTAAAGATATTGCAGCAGTTTTTCTGTATCTTTTAGATGGCTTCTGTCTCCAATATCAATGTAACTCCTTCAAGCTATTTGAATTCTTTCTCTTGCTTGGCTCCATGGCTAATTGACTTGGTGAGGCTCTGAACTGTGTATGTGTCACTGGTTGCCATAGGTAGTGTATTCCTTACCTGGTACAGTGCCTGGAAGGAGTCAAGAATATAATAAGCATGTTAAATGCAGGAGCTGAGGTGGTGGGTTTTGGCTGGTTCCATCCTTTCCAGGAGAGTAGCACATGACAGCACCTCGCTGACAAGAGTGCAATGAACATACCGGGATTTAGTGATCAGCCTTGACAGTAAAGGTGAAATTTATCAATGTTTATGTGTGTATAGGGTTATGGTATAATGAAGATGGATAGAAATGGTCATCAAGAAGAGATGTGAGGAAAAAAGTATACAAATTGTAGAGTGCATGTTGAGAAGTCTGATGCTTATGAAGGACACATAAGGCAAAGGAAATATCTGGAATATTAAAGGGAATAAATAGGTATGAAGAACAGTTCAGAGTGGGAGGAAATTACTTGCTTTCAAACTATTCATTATTTTCCAAGCTTTGAAGTTATACTGATGCTGTATTTCATATTCATGGAGCTGAAGGGCTCAGCTGTGAAGTGGTGTGAGATTGCTTGTGTACTTAAAGGCCTTTAATAAGAGTGTATATGTCTTAACATATACTTTGGAGATACTCTTATTTATGAAAAGTTATGGAACTTTGAAAATAGATGAGGACATTCAGACACGTGTTACACAGTCAGTATTTCCTGGGTAGTGAGAAAGGTGATCTGTATTCTGTGGTAGCCTTTCTGGGAAACAGTACTTTTCTGGGAAAATTGTCACTCTGTCTCTGAAAAATAAATAATCTGGAGACTAGAATAAAGCAAAGGAATAAAGATCTTATCCTGAACTCCTGTTCCTCTTCAGTTTAACACTGATAATGGTTATTTTTCATAGGCTGGCCGCAGCTAGAAGTTGCCATTGCAAAGATGCAGCCACCTCAGGGTATTAAAAAAGTGCCACCAGTGATCCTGGATCTTTGTAGGACCAAACAGAAGCTTTATGGAAATGTGACAGCAGAGACCAAGGTTGAATGTCATTGTTTAGGAAAAATAAATTATGTAACTGTGGGCTAGGCAAAGGACTGGATTGGAGGTAATACATATTCAGGGCGATGTTTAATGTGCCCTGAAGGACAGTGTACAGGTTCCTAATGTAACAGCAATGTGCCACATGCTACTTTATCATGTTTTCCATTGTTTGACATTAGCCTTATCCAGTAGATTTGCAGCAGTACCTATCAGTGGTGCTTCCACAGCATCTCAACTGCATGGTTTACAGACATAGTAGGTGTCTGGTGTAAATATTTCTATGATGTTGGATGCAATTCAGCTGAAGAAGCCGAACAGAAGAGGTGGGGTTGCAGACCTTCCTGCCTGTGAGACTGTACAATGGGACATGAGATCAGCATATGCCCCTTGCACAGTCATGCATGGTATCGTGTCATGTCTGACAGTTCTTTTAATTTGTATTAAGAGTTATTATTGAATAAATTTTATGAAGGGGAAGTTTGTTCTGACTTTCTTCAGTCATATGAGGTACAAGGATTTTGTACAACTAGTTCCCCTGTCTTTCATTTCCTTCAGCTGTGTATTTTCCCCAAGCTGATCTCTCTTGTTGTCTCCCTTAAAAAAGTCTGAGATGCTGGCCTGTAGGGCTGTCTTTGTGACATATCCCAGGGTAAAGCCTTCATGTGAAAAGTCTGAGTCATCGGCTGATGTCATACCAGTGTTACTGCAGCTTTGTTTTTTCTGTTTTCTCAGGCTCTATCTCCCCACAGCTTTTCAACCAATTTGACTCAGTTTGGAAGCCCATCAAGTTAAGTTGCTCCAATTTCACTAGTGTAGATGAAGTTAGAATAACATGCTTCTGTTGATACATCTGATGTAGGTTTAAGCACTTTTATGCCAGTGTAACTGAGCCTACACTTGGGAATTGTTCTGTTAGAAGTAATTAGATTTTCATAACTGACAATGTTAAAATCTGATCTTTTTCTCATTTTTTTTTCCTCCTTAGGAATGATGAACAGAGTGGCCACAGTTAGGTTTTCTATGTTGTGTAAAATACATTGTGGGTCAGATGGGGTACTGCAGCAACTTTACAATGATTTTGTAGCAAATGATGTGTTATTCCCTCTCTATTTGAAATCTTAGCCTTTAGTTCTGACAGATTCAGCCAGTTGCCACTGCACGTGTTGCTTTTCCTGTAGGGATACTTTCCCACTGTATTTCTAGTTCAGGGTCTTATCAATGTGAAGTGATGACTTAATTTATTTTTTTTTGTTTGTTTCTATTTGGCACATGTTAGAGCAGAATGTAGCTTGCAATGAGTTTGTATGCTTTTCTACCTTTGCTGCTCTCTCCTAGTGCCTTAACCTGCCCAGGTCTTGTCATGCTTAGGTAAACTTACAAATCTTCTCACCATCTTGCCATTTATTTCCATTAAACTACTGCTCTCTCAGACTTTTGCAAGAGAGGAAGATACGGAGAACCCTTAACTTTCCAACTTTCCAACCTATAATTATTTTTCGATTAATTAGCACAGATGGTGTGCAAGTGAGATACAGTATTTTATCATAAGTGCCCATAACATTTACAAGTGTCAGATATTTAAATTGCAGAGCACTATCAAAATGCTCTCTTTTACTCAAGTTTTCAAAAGCCAAGCATGGAAAGGTTACTTTGGACTCCTAGTACATCTGTAGAACTGCTGTCACTGCTAGGAGTCTCATTTGGTAAATATTAATAACGATGAAGACTGCAAGTAAGTGTCTGAGCAAAGCCCCAGACTGGTCCTTTGGAATCAGCAAAAAAATGGTGCACAGTAGTGACAGAAAATTCATTTTCCACAATGATGGGGTCATCTGCCTTATCTAGTTAAATTTGTACTCAGAAAAATCATTCTCTATGAGAAGAGGCACTCCAATTGCTGCCCCAGCAATATTCTAGCCCCAGTATTAGTGGAAAGGGGACCAGCCAAGAACCTAAGCAGCCACTTGGAGCTTAGTGCTGTGCTGGCATAATAGTAATTACAGCTGGGTTTTGCTACAGAAGCAGCTCTCTAACCACTGGATGGAGCCCAAGTGCCATTCTGAACGCTGTGCTGATGTTCCTAATGACATCAGTGTTGACACCTGTGACGAGCAAAGCAGAGGTTATCTCACACTTCAAACAGAAGACACACAAAAGTTCTGCCAGTGGGAAAAGAAAAAGGGAACTCAGTTTTGCATATTGGTGAGGATTTGATAAAGGAGGAGTACTTCCAGGATCCATTTAGTTCCAATTTCTTCCAATTTCATGTGACTTTACTGATAGAATTTCTTCAGTTTCCTCTCTAGCAATATCTTTATTTCTTTACTTCTGGGGACTCTCTCTGTTTACCTTGTTTGATCCCTTTGGGCTTGCAGTGAACCCCCTAAAATTTCTACAGCTCTGCAGGCAGCAGCTAGGGTTGTTGTGGGATGAACACAGTTCAATCAGGTGTCTCTGCAAGCAAACACAAGTACTGCTTTCAGTAGGAAGTCCCTTCCCCTGCCTTCATGTGTACCTCCTTTCTTCTACATGGGTCATGGCAGTTTAGCAACAGGTGTCCCAGCTGCAACTGAGATTTCCTCTTTCCGACTGATAGGTCACACAGAGTTGGAATAATCAAGGCTTGTTTAGGAAAATGACCATACTAAAGTGTTTTGGAACAGAAGTGGTGGTACAGTGTCCAGTAATGCATTTACCAAGGTGACTATTAAGGGCCTGTAGAAAGGAAGGGGATGCAGTCAGGGTGACCTTTAAAACATGGTAACCGAGTCCCCATGTGGATATCATTTAGGGCTCTGGAGGGTGGGCAGTGGTGAGATTGCACCCTGGGGCTGGAGAAAAGTTATTTAAGAGATTAAGGGGGTTTATGATTCAAGCCCTCTAGGGGTATGTAAAATGAAAAACCTCCTGTTTCAAAAATAGAGGCTTAAACTGTCCTGTGTTCTATCTATAAGAAATGACCCCTGACAGTGCCTGGTTTAGAATCTCAAGCCATCCCTGTCTTGCAGCTGGGAGTAGTAAAGGGCTCATGGGTTTCTCTGTCTGGTACAAGCCTGTCATTGCTTCTGCCCTCTCCTCCCAGTCCAGCAGTGTTGAGGTGAATCTCAGGCTGGGCTTCCCTGTGACACTGCCATGTAAGGAGGGGAGCCACATGTCTGGCTGCATGGGGGACATTAGCCTAACTCTGCATCTTGCAGCCATCTGTGGATGTCCTCAGTGATGTGAAGAGTATAGGCATGGATCAAGGCTGCCAAGTGAGGGGGCACAACTTAGAAGGAGAAGAAAAGGAAGTCTGATTAAGTTTTGTCTTGAAGTGTCTGGTTTTGGGTTTGTCCCTGCATTGATCTGCAAGGGAATGAGGCAAGTAATGGCCCCTTGGGGACCTTCAGGACTTTCCTCTCAATGTCAGCCGTCATTTTCAATCACCCTCTCCCTCCCAGCCATTAATTTTGGCCCAGGATCATGGGGACTTGTCCATCTATCACTCCTAATTGACACTAAATGATCTGTCAGTTTATTGATGAACGGCAGGAGTGGAATTGTCACAATATATTTTACTTTCTAACAACTCCTCCTGACAATTTTACCTTGTCCATCTCACTCTCCTCACATAAATCTCCATTGGCCTCTCATTCCTTCTCTTGGGCTGATCTGGTGCCAGCCACCTCCATGCCATCGGCACGCATCAAGGACATCAAGATGGTGGTATACTGCAATGTGCAGGCCCAGGGTGGGTTTTTTCCTCTGTCTTTGTCCCCCCCTCTTTCCTTTTGCTTTTTCCATTTTTTTTTTTTTTTTAATAGGCTGAATGTTCCAGGAATGCTAACAAGCTCCTGTCCGCTTGTCCCTTCATGTCATTGCTGGGGTGAGCTCTCCTTGGTGTTTCTGTTTAGACTCAGTAAAGATAACTGGCAGAAAAAGAAAAGTCCCTAAAAGACAGAAGAGTCACCTGAGAATTCCTCAGTGCCCTGGCTGCGATGGGGGATTTTTTTCTTTTTAAATCAGCTTAGTGTGACTTGCAAGGGTTTCCTGCAAAGGGAAGATGTTAGACTTGTGCCTGTTTCTGTCTACAGTACTAGAGGAGCCTAGAAGAAGAGTTTTTCTTTTTCTTTTTCCTTTTAATTATTTTTCTTTTTTCATTTTAATTTTTTCTTTTTTTTTTAAATTTTTCCTTCTTATTTTTAACCTAAATTTGTTTTTATTTTTTTCCCAGTTAGTGAAGTTTTCTTGGACTTCTTTTACCAGAAAGATACTGGGCAATGGAAGGACTAGTAGGATTGCAGGTTTTGGCTTTCCTAGAAAATGAAGCCTGCATTATAAAAGCAGAACAGGAGTGTGACATTTTTGGTAACAGTCCATGTAAGATGCTGAGGTGGCAGAGTATGCTCAGGGTGAAGTTTCTTTGAGGTTTTTGTGTTTGGTTTTTTTTTTTTTTTTTGATTGAGGACAAAGCATCTTCCTTCCTTAGTTCTCTGCATCTCCAAGAAATTTACCAGATGATACTATCATTGCTGTCTCAAATATTTCTATTTTAAAAAAGCAAAATCTTCCTGAAGAACACATGCAGCTTGCAACCCTTTTGTGTCTGTCAAAGCCAAGGCTAAAACCTTGTCTGGCCATTGTAGGTCACCTCTAAATTGGCTGTGAAGTCTAGCTTAATGCAGTTTAGCTGCAGAAAAAAACCTGAGATGACCTGATCTACTTGCTTGGCCCTATTTCCCCCACCCCACTTCCCCTCCTCATATAACCCCTCCACTACTCTGAAGTTCTTATTCCAAGTTTTTAAAATATTTTAAAATATCTTCTTTCAGATGCTGTTGCTCTCAGATGACAGCACAAGGTGCCATTCAGGAATAAATGCCTAGTTCTTTCTGTTGTTCTTCTTGTAAATATTTTCAGTGAAGCCAGTCAGGAGTGAAAGGTCTTTGTACTTCAGAGTCATGAGTTCTCAATTGTGAGATTTGACAAAAACCCCAAACAACCCTAGGTACTTTTTCTTGCATTCTAGTTCTGTCTCCTTTAGCAGTCAGTTCTTTCCTGTAACCATGAGGATCAGAAGCATGCTTTTCCCTCCAAGTGGAAACTGAAATGGTCTTGTAACGTCAGGAGTCTTTTAGTGTGAGTTGGCCCTTGTGCTTACTGGAGAGTGAGGACGTGATCACTTGGATAGGAGTCCCTGTCCTCAGGGACCAAAGATGTGTGTTAAATACCTCTAGAAACTGCAGCACTGTTTTCCCACACAGCAGGAATTTGTATTGAGTGTTGTTTTTTTCTGTTGCTCAGTAGGAGCTCTGAACAGCTCTGCTGGTCAGCCCTCTACTAGTGAGTGAGTGAGGAAACCCTGGGAACATGATGCAGCGAGTAGGCTGAGCTCAGTGACCTCTGTGAACACGGTCAGCTTGTACTTTTGTGCCAGTTTCTAAAAGTCCTGTTTGCCAGAGGTTTCCTCCTTTGTTGTTTCTGTTAAGTAAGCCCACATATTAGGACCTGAGGAGAAACAAAAACATTTCAGCTAGAGATTGATTAAGTGCCTCACAAGCCCGTTTCAGCTGGAGCCTGCTAGCTGCAGTGCCTGTGAGATCCGTCCCACAGCATGCCTGCTCATTGCTGCATCCTTCCTCCTCCAGGGCCATGCTCTAGGGCAGTGTGTTCAGCTTGTGGTCCTGGCAGCCCAGAGACCCTGTGAAGGGCCAAAAAGTGGGTGGTGGGACCATTACAGTTTTAAAAATGTGTCTGCTCAGAACCCCGTTGTGGAGATACTGATAGAGATAACCATGCACCCCAGGGCTTGGAAATGGAGGGCTGTGAGGTCACAACCTATGATAAAAATAAAAGCTCATAGTAGTCTTCATTCTGCTGAAATAAATGGCAAAACTTGCCTTGATTGTAGATGTGAAGATTAAACTCCTTAATTTCATCAAGGAAAATCTGGCTTTTCCAGACTGCCAGAGTCCAGTGAGAGGAGGTGAAAACTTAAAAAACTGATTAGAGCCAGAAGGAAGGTAAAACAGAATAGCTGAGAAGACACCTTGTGGTCGTGTTTTCCAGCGCGGGCAGCAGTTCTAGTTTACATACAGTTTTGATGTTTCTTTTCCTGTGCCTCAGCAAACAAGCAGTGACCGAGACCCACACTTGGAGAGCCTGGAGAATTGATCAGTTGGTACTTGTGCGTCATATCGAGTGTGTAACTTGGTTGTGCCTTAGGCTATTGAAGAAGCTGCAACTCCTAGCTCACCGCCCACTCACTGTGGTGATAGGCACTAAAGAAATACTTGAGCAAGAGAGTACAATGTCCTTTGTAATCTTTTTCCCCCCCTCCTCCCTCAGGCCTAGACTTGAATTACAGTCTGCGCTCCAGGCAAAAGGCTTCGTGTGTCCCTGCGGGCTGAGCCAAGCCTGCCGGCACTGAGGTGGACATGGATTTGGATGGAAGTACCGAGGCAGAACTGCGCACCCAGCCCATCGCTGCCTGCACTTTGATCGCCTTGCTCTCTGCTAACAAAATGTATCTGTGAACATCACGATGTTCTCTTTCCCCTCCATTTCATTCTTTTAGCAAGAGGGCTGCTTGGAGAGGATTTCCACGTGATTCGTAAGAGCCGTAGGTGGACACATGCAAGGATTACACTAACACACACGGGCAGATGAATTTCTCCCCCCGCTGCCCTCTCAAATGACAAGGATACCCCTCGGTCTGAACTCGCGGCCCCAGCGGGGTCCGTCCCGCCCGGGACAGGTGGCAGCTGCGGCCGCTCGCGTTCGGTGACACCCGAGCCCCCAGCGCTGTGCCCGGCAGAGGGCGGCGGCGCCCCGGCAGCGGCCCCGGGAGGGCAGGCTCCGTAAGGGCCCCGGCAGCGGCCCCGGGAGGGCAGGCTCCGTAAGGGCCCCGGCAGCGGCCCCGGGACGGCAGGCTCCGTAAGGGCCCCGGCAGCGGCCCCAGGAGGGCAGGCTCCGTAAGGGCCCCGGCAGCGGCCCCGGGACGGCAGGCTCGGCAGGCGGGGCGGGGAGCGCCGGTCCGGGAGGCGCTGCCTGCGCTCCCTGCGCTCTCTCCTCCGCCGCCGCCGCGCCGTACCGGGGGTTCCTGCCCAGTCGCCCCCGTGTTCGTTTTAACAAGCTGCATTATTGCTCCCCTTTCCCTTTGCTGTGCTGCCCGCCCTCACACCTCCCTTTTGGCCGTGAACCTCAGACCCAGCACGGTGGCCTCCTTGGAGCCTGGCTGTGGCTCGGTGCAGGACTCAAGTGTGTCTGGAGCTCTCATGAGCGGTGGACATTAAAAGATTTCAAGGACGTTTTCACCCATTCATCCCAGTTATGTCCTCTGCTAAAATAGGTTAACGGTGTCTAATTAACCACTGCACATTGTCATGCTGCATAAAGATAGCATCCTGGCTGTTCTCTGAGCTCTGCTACTTTATCTCCATTTAGATCTCCGTAGTAGTCCATTAAATGAGAAAGAAACAGTTTAACAGAGATTATGTCTACATTAGAACTGCCTTTCACCTTTCAGCGCAGAAGTTGCAGGCTTTGGCTGTCCGTTAGGGGTGGTGTGGGGGGGTAAAACCTTGGTTTTGACGTTTAGCTTCTTCTCATTATTGTGGAGGAAGGATTCCTCCTGGCCAAAACTGAACAAGGACAACACTCCAGAGTGACATCAGATCTATATCCTCTACCCTCAGAACAAGGAGAGAAATAGGTATTCTGTACTAGGAGTTGCATACCATGAGATTATACGGGGTCTGTCTGGGTTTTCCGCCTGGTTTCCCAGCTATTCAACACCCTGAAATAGAGAGATGGGAAGCAGCTGGCTAAAGACACAGGGAATGTTCTGGGATTATGGTTATGTTTGGGAGCACTGACAGTCTCATAGGAAAAGGGAGTTTAAACAAATCTGTCCAGGTGATGGAGCCTGTCCACGTTTTTTGGCACTCCACTTATGAGAAGTGGTATCACTGTCTCACAAAAACTGGGGATGGCTGGTGTGTAATACAGCAGACTGAATACATTTGAGAACTGCTCCCGGCATTGTACTGTTTTGTTTGTCCTTACTGGAGTGTATCTGTAGTTCATATTCAGTTGCTCATTTCGAAGGTGCTTGTTGCTGCCCTCCCTGGGCTGTGCCTGCTTCTGCAGCAGACAAAGCTGGGCAGTGCACTTGGTGTTGCTGAGAACATGAGAAAAGAGTAGGATGTCTGTGTATGCTGGCTTGAGTTTACAGCTGGGTTCGTTCCTTGTCTGCTTTCACTCGCCACTAGAAAGCTGTGCCCACGCAGTGCGTGGAGAGGGTGCTGTGTGCCCAGGCCTGATGTTGCTGAAGGATGAAATGTTGGTCTCAGTGTGTTGGAATTGGCATTGGTACGCTGAGAGTGTTCTCAGGAAGGGGTGCCCTGCAATGCTTAAAGCAATGTGATAACTTCATGAAGAAATCCTGTGGGGCTTCCCATAGTACCTGGACGGCAAAGAGATGAGCAGGTGACTGGTTCTGTGGGAATACTATCTCCATGTATAGCTTAGCCCTCAGCTAAGTTTATTATATGGACTAGAGTTGGAGGTGGGGCACTTTTTCAAGATCTGTTAATGATTTACTGCCTTGAAGGTTTTTAACCTTAGGACACAAGGCAAAGCTTGTCTTTTCTCTCAGTCACTTTGTTAGGTAGATTTAGGTAATGTAATTTGGCCAAAAAAGCAAAAGACTAGTTAGGAACAAACCAAAAACATTTTGTGATTTCCTTTCCCCCAACCTGAAACAAGGAATGAAAAAGTAATTTGGCATCAAACAATAAGAAAGGAAGCCTTATAAAAAATAAAGGAAATAGCAGTCTACCTGGTATCTTTTTAACTTAATAGCTCAATCATTACAGCCACAGAGAGTATAAAACATGCAATTCATTCCTGTGCTGCAGAAGCTTCCTACTGTATTTCTGGGATAGTTCTCTACCTGTGAACTTATCAACTGGTTTGAAATGCCAGTTTCATCAAATAATGCTATTCCAAATCATGTATTAGTAAACACACCTAGTACAGTTGACTGGAAGCAGATTTCTCCCTTAAACAGAACAGATAATTTCTAGCTCCTGCTCTAATGTCATTGATGTTTAAATGCTCTGTATAAACCACAGAACTGTCAGCACTAGAGACTTGCATCAGCCACTGCCACTGTCAGGCCCTGTGGTGTAGGGACTAAGGTGTTCTCCTGGGGAGGCTGACCATGGGGCTTTCTCTTGCCCTACAGAGAGGAAGGAACAGTCTTGTTTGACAGGAGAGTGCTCTAACACCTTGACTCTGGGATTAAAGGAGTCACTACTATTCGCCCCTCCCAGTTGATTAATTTGTTCCCTAAATTACTATTTTTTCCAATATAGTGCAGCTGTTCCATAATAAGGTATTTGCTTATTTTTCTGAATAAGTCCTTTCCCAACACAAGAAGGAAAAGCTGAAGTTTCAAAACATGAGCAAAGTAGTCTCTGCCTCTAGGACTAACATATGACTGCCTTCCCTGTGGGCCACCTGGATATCTGTTATGACAGGAAGCTTAGGAAAAAGAAACAGAAATTGCTTACAGGGGTAGCAGGAGTGACCTTCTCATGGGAAGTATAAACATGTGGAGTGTTTCACTCCTGCCTGGAGACAGGAGATGAGCAAAGATGTAAGAAGTGTGAGTACTGAGGAAGAGAGTGTTATTTGGGGTTGGACAATTACCAAGAATAATGGGATCATGCTAAGAAAAGGTTAGATTGAACCCCCAGGAAATCATCTCACTGTGCAAGGCTGCACAATGCAGTCATTTGGGAGGTTTCAGCTCGCTGAGGGCACAGCTATGAAGACAGGGTGTGAGAATCAGTTCTGTGAAGGCATAAGGGAGGGATAAAATAAGAGAAATCTTGCATCATCTTTTCACCTCTGTCTTTTCAGATTCTGAAGTCCAGTGAGAGTTGGTTGTGCATTCTCTGAAGCCATCTCTTTATCACTAGTATTTGGGTTCACAAAAAGTGCATTGTACTACCACTGGGGAGAAGGATGGAACTGGGGAACTGGATAGTTCATCCTCACTGGAAGACCTCTTTCCTAAACTCCCCAGCTTAGTTTCATTTCTGCCTCTGAACAGAGAGTGCAGATACAGCTGAAAGCCCAGATGCAGATGTGACCCACGCTGCTGCAGTTCTGATTATAGCAGAGTATGTTACTGGGCTCACATCAGCAATTCAGTGTAATCTTTAGCTTCTCACAGACTGCAAGCTCCAGGGAAAGCAGTGGAGACAAAGGACCTTTCTCTCCTTATACCCTTTCTTAGAGCTAAACATTCTCTGTGGTCTGCTCCTTGCTCTTAGAAGAATAGATTATTCACAGGAGAGCTGATGAAGGCTTTCTAGAGCAGAGAACAGGTAAAGAGAGGCGTATCCCATGTCACGGAAGTACTTTGAAAGGAGTAGTGCAAGGCAGTGGAGCAACTTCTCTTGCATCTTGGTGTGTCCTGGGAACAATGCATGTGGTAGGAGAGAGCCCCATTTATTCTTTGTTGTGGCACCCTGACTTCAGCAGAGGGGAGAATATTTATTCTCAACACATAGAAATGAAACTTCACTCTCCAAAATGGCCAAAGCAATCAGTGAGTGATGGAGTATCTGCTAAAAAGAAACCTGGCATTTAATTAACTTTTCAAAGTGCTGGTTCAGCAACCTCCATGTTTTACATTTTGAATATTGAACAAGCGTTCCTAATCGGGACTGAATTACTTCTGGGCTTGCTGGGGTGGAGAGCAAGGGAGCTGCCATTTGCCAGCACCTCCCCCCCATGTTATTATTATGAACTCTTGTTCACTCAGCCAGATCAGCCCTGATTTTCTGCAGCAACTGTGTGTCTGACCTGAACTTGGCCAATTCAGACTAGCCAGAAAATCTTTGTGCATAATCAGGAGGAAGAACCTGTTGATCTCTCAGGGGTAGGCAGAAAAAGTGTAGCACCTTCTTCACTCCTTAATGCATTGACCTCTCTACTCAGATAAGGCAAGTTTTACCTGCAACTGATGGCAGAGGGGATGAAAAAGTTTCTGAGAAGCTAAAAAACCAAGGGGTATGGTTCTTGCCATATCTGACCATGGCTATCTTTTGGGATCCAGATGGTTCACCATCAATCTGTTGCACTCAGGTACTTTTTGATACACTGGTTTAATGGTCACTCAGTGTGTTATATCAGACCTGGTGCAGGAACTGTTTTGCACAATAGTGGTTATATAGGCAAGGGTGCAGTTTTTAAATTTTCTCTACCCTTTTCTAAGCATAAGCCTTTCTTGTCTTTCAGGTCAGGAAGAAAGCATGCAGAAGAAGTAGAAGAGTAAGTTTCCATTGTTGCTGAGACATCTTCCACAACTTTTATACCTGATCTCACAGAGAAGGGAGATGTGCCACTAAGCACCAGAACACCATGTTCTGAAACTTGGGAAGGGTGCAGAGGCTGTCAGTAATTCATGTCACATGTCTTGGGGTGGGGCAGGGCAGGTCATTTTATAGTTCCCGTGGTATGGAGTAGGAGATAGCTCTGTCACTGCCATACAACAGAAAGAAAGAAAATTAGGAAGCAACTGCTTTCCTCCCAGACCCTGCTGTCTGCAGCCTCTGGGTTTGTCTTGAATACAAGGCATCTCAAGCTGATATTTCTGCTGAGCTCAGCAATGAGGGGTATGGAAGAACGTCTGTCTGCAGGCTAAACATGCCTGGGAATTGTCCCCTTGTCAGGCCGTGAGGCTTGTGAGGATGAAAGGGGCACAAGATGCTTTTCTGGGCTTGCAGTTGAAATTCTTCCATGTGTTTTGCTGCAGCCATCGTCTCAGACAGCAGAGCCTGGAGGCATCGGATGATGGAGGAGGTAAGGAATCACCTGCTTGACTGCAATAAGTGCCTTCATGCATGTCTGGGGGCACCCCAGTAAAGTGAGCAGGGGTATCTTGTAAGAAATTGCAAAGAATTGCACCATTCTGGGGGTAAACAAACATGGCACTTGCTTAGGTCTCCCCATATACTGAACGAGGGAGAGGGAGTAAAGGAGACGGAGAAGGAAGATGAGTGGGTAAACCTATAGTCTGGGTCTACATGGACACAATTAAAAAGGACCCTTGAAAAGAAAGGTGTTGAGGGCACTTCTCTCCGTGATTATCTCCACATGGAGAATAGTGGACTCAGGCAAAAAGAGAGCTAAAAGTGCAGTAAAAGATTAAGAGTGGGGAAATAAGTCACCACTGTCCCCTGAGTTAGGTGATAGTATGCTCTGATCCTATTTTCTGGTAACATCCTTGTCTTGTTCCCGACAAGACAAGTACCTACACCACTCTTCTGGGGTCTCTGTCATAATGGAATTCTTAGTCTAAAAAATCTGTTTTCCCTAACCCAAGATCATAAATCGTAAACTAAACATTAAGTACCAGTGGGTAATCCCAGCCCATCCCTGTACAGTGTGCTGTGAAATCTACTGGACTCCTGACTTAGCACTTTCTTTATAGTGTATATCACCTGCTCTTCTAGGACTGCATCAGTCAAGAAAAATCTCAGGAAAAATCCACAGTGTGAATTTCAAGACAAGCTTTAGAGAACTGTGAGGAGCATAGAAATTCATTAAAGTATCTAGGAGCAACCTCAGTTTTCAAGGACTAAGAATTTTATACAGTGTATAAAAAGTTGCATCTGTAAAATATCATCAGGTATCAGAAGAGTTACTTGGAGTCACAAAGGATCAGAAATCAGTGTGGTTAATGAGATTAAATGAAGACTTATTTGGGTCTTCTAGACAGATTAAGCATTGCAACTTATGACTGCCAGAAGTGGCACCTTTATAGCATTGGCATCTTCAGAACAGACTAAATTTTCCCCTTGGGAAGTTTCTTGGGCTTCTTAAATTTCAGCGTATGTCACTGAGGCTGATAGTCTGTTCTGAATGGCTCTTTGACTGTTTGCATATGTGCTGTCCTTTTGGTTGAATCTTGGTCGTGTACTTAGACTATAAAAAACTGTCTTTCCTAACCAGGCATATAAATGCTTGCCACATGTTTGTTTGTTGCATGTGACTTTCAGCTCTTCAAGACCTTGGGTAACAAATACAGAACAGAATTGATGTGGAGTGTGGTATGAAGACATGTCAAATCCTAATACACTTCACTAATTTTTCTGTGCCTAACCTATGGTTAACAGTTGAATTGGATTGTTTGCAAACTGTAGTTCAGTTTTGGATTAGATCTTGTGTTAAAAGAAAGAGCCTGCTAATCTGATATAGTTCCTACCCAGGCAGTTTCTGGTACAGTCAAACACACTGAGTTGTGGATATAATTTGCATGTGGAAAATCTCTAAATGGATCAATGTGTTGCATGCTTGTGGTCCTATTTCTATAGGGAGATTAAGCAAGCTACTCTGAGAGAGGAGTTTTCCATGTAGGCTCAGCAATTGCAGTGAAGAGAATTGACATATAAACAAACTCCAGAACCTGAATAATACTAATTTATATTTAATAAGAACAGAGATACAACTAACTGCCTAGTGAAGCAGGCAGGGAGTAGCATTCAGTGGCTATGGCTGTGCAGTAAATTGAACTGTATCAGCCTCCCTTTTGCATAGAACTGCACTTGAGTTTGTGTCCTTAGCTGTAACAGTGAAGCTCAGATTCTAAACATACAAAAATCAAGACGTTGGTGTATGGATCCCCAGGGATGGGTCATGGTTATTTTGTGCTGCATAATGTGTTAACTTGTACACCTTAATATGAACAGGCGCAGTTGCGTAATGATTGCTGCTGTCAACCAATACATTTGGATCGCCTTCCTTTAACCTATTAGAAAGCTGAGCTGTACCATTCTATTAACATTGTTTGTCCCCCACCCAACCTTTTCATTAGAAGAATGAAGGACAAAACTATATGCCCTTAAAAAGGTGTTCTTGTGAATTTGAAATGTGCTCAGTTGTGATCGTTTATACATTACTAACCTCCAGAGGCTCAGAATTTGGAGTCCATTTGAGAAAGTGTTAAAAAAGCATAGGGCCTAGGGAGAGCCCAGTTTTGCATGTGAAGCATAGAGGGAAGGTTGTAGAGCCAAGTGGAGACTTTTGGGTTTCATATGCCTTGTAGTTTCATAAATAAAAGTAGAATTCTCTCACTGCTCCTAGCCTGTGTATGAAATAGCATCTGATTCCTCATCTCTGTGGGAGTTCGGGGGAGGACAGACACTTCTCAGGCTGTGTGGAAAGACTGAAATAATATGGGAAATTGTAAATGAGTGGACCAGTCAGCGACTCACATGGAATGATCTGCAGTTTCAGCCATTCATTACGGTTGCACAGGGAAACCCAGAAGGTACAAATCATCCATACAAACCACATACACAATACAAACCACTGAGATACTTGCAGGGAAGTACTGTGGCTGAGGTCACACTCAGAGTTTATTTTTTCCCTTTCATATTTCTTTTCATAGAGGCTAGTCCAGGACAAGAGTACCAATTAAAAGAGGTGCCAATATTGAGTGGTAGGAAAGCAAAGACTTGTTTGCCTAAAAGCACCGTTTGCTCCTGTAAAAATTCAAGTTGGAAAGACTGTTTTGAAAGTGCAGTGTCTCTCCAAAAGCATCTCTAGAGCATGTAGTTGATGGCTAGGTTGATTTCCTACACACCACTGTGAACTTCGTGCCCATCCTCCTGAATTCATACTGGTACATGCTAGTACATTGTTGGCTAGACTTCGCGAATGAAGATTTTGGGATAAGCCTGCGCAACGGATGTTTTAGGTGAGGCACAGTGTGCGTGGAACTGGCTCCACCCCCTTTACTCCTGAGGTTCATTTTGCCACGGCTGAGCACACTCGGACGGTGACAGCGAGTTCCTCGGGATTCAAACCGGTGTCCTCAGAGGAGGAGCCGGCTCCAGAGGTGGCGACTTACACCACTCGCCCAACGCCCGCCGCTCATGCTAGTACACAGGCACAGCAAATGGATAATGCACCTTTGTTGGGTGGGTATGTGTCCCACTAGACCTTGTCATGAGGGGCCAGGTCCTCTGCATGATGGGAAACTTGCTGTAGTGGGATTTAATGCATCCGAACTTGAGGAATAATAAACCTCCACAGGTAACACAGAAGTGTTTAATTCCTAAAGGACAGGCCTAGTTGAGTCACTTTTGGCCAGGGGCAATTAGGGGCTTAATGCTTTGTATGTAGCAATCTGGGCAATCTGAGAGAGAGGAGTTTACGGGTAATTGCTCAATTTTCTGTCCATGTCAACAGGGGAAATGAACAGCAGTGACTGAGTTCTGTATGGCAGGGAAGCTGCATGAGATGAGAAATGTGAGACTATTGGTGGAATTCAATATGTGCTATCTGCAGAGCACTGCTTTCTTTTCTGTAGCAGCCAAGACCTTCTGCCAGGTGCAAACTATTCCTTGTCATGAGGTGGGAGGGAAGACTGGACAACCAAGCTCAGGTTGAAGGGCTTCCCTTTACTCCTTTCTCCAGCAGAGTATGGAGGGCTTTACTCTGCTTGTGTGTCTCTTTCTGGCATGCAGCTACAAAAGGCTGTTTTCTGTTGGGGTGAAAAATGCCGGCATTCCTCCCCACACTCAGCAATCAGCTTTGTCCTTATGTCTAGAACGTTCTTTGTTGTTCCTTTCTTGTCTCCCAGTTTTGCACTGCTGAGTTGCACTCCCCCAGATGTCTTTCTCCTCACTGCATTGTCCTTGGATTTCTCTCCTCAGGATTCTAGAGGGACTTGTTAGCTAAGGTTGTAGTCTGTCTTCCAGCTATTCTTCCTGCATGGAGTATTACTCCATCTTCAGAAGTTCCTTCCCACCTTCTCTCTGTTACCCTTGGATGTGTAGCTCCTAGAACAGGACTTTTCTTGGAGGACTGGTGTGCGATGTATGATTCTCTGTCTGTGGGAACAGTGGCTTGTTATTTTATAGCAGGTAGTGTGTGTGAATGAGATAGCTGATTGAAATGAAAGCCTGACTGTGTTATGCAGAAAACCCAAATGTGACCTGCAGGTGAGGAAAGCTGCCAGGAGACAGTCATTAGATCTGTGCCCTCAAGGCAAAACCCCTTGCTGCCTGCTAGGAAGCCTCCTCAAGGAAGCAGAGCTGAGAATTAGACTTCTCTATCCAATGACAAACCTCTAGAAGGACTTCTTATCCTTCTGGCATGTGCCAGCAGCTCTTTTGCATTTGAACAGGATGGGAGTCCAGGCTCTGTGAACAACAGAAGAGAAAGTGGGCATATGCCGTGGTCCCCATATCCTTCTGGGGAATGAAGTCTGTCAGGTAGGAGACCTGTAATTCACAGCCATAAAATATCCAACATCTCTTAAGCTGCATGCAAATATGCACCATTGATGATATTGCTCCAAAGAGAGCTGAGAGTAGAGCACAGTGAGGGTCATTGTTGCTCTGTTATTCCTGATCAATTTTGCCAGTTACTGATGTTTTTACAGAGCAGCACAAGTGCTGGTGGACCCCAGGGGCCATCACCTGCAAGGACAGCTGCATTGGCTAAGCGTGAGGGTAAGAGAAGGCAGAATTTGCAGGAACAGTCAGAGATATGTCCAGTGAGTACTTCATAGGCTTGGAAGGCAGTGATGAAGTGCATTGTGGAGGGCTAAATGGACAAAAAGTTCTGAGTATCAGTGAAATGAAGACAGAATGAAGACATGGTGTTTTGGAAGTGGTATAAATAGGCTGAATAGAGGGCTCTGGGGAAGAGAGTGTCAGTGATTGCTGATTTTCTGGGATTTTGCATTGTGACTTTCTGTGTGGCTCTGTCAGCACACCACAGTCCTGCCCTTGGCTGCTCTCCCAATGCACTACCCCAAGCCTCGAGCAAGGTCACTGAAGGGCAGACTCCACCCAATCTGATGGTTTCCACTGAACTGTTGGTCCAGGCCAATTTGAACTCCTTCAGTGACTGCTGACCTTGTGATCTAGAGCCTCTGGTGTTCAAAGAAAGCTCCCCTCTGACAGCCACAGTGGACAGGGGAGAGCAGAGATTATGTCCCAAGAGATTGTCTGAAGTTCTATTTGAAGTGGCAAACCACTGACCAAGGGGCAGTGGGCACCTCAGTTACAAGTGAGCACACTCAGGTTGTTGGGGTCTGAAAAGGACAGTCTGGGTAAGCATCTTCCATTGCTAAATTCTAGGATATGGTTGGTACACAGTTGTATAGGGTCTGTGATTGCTGAGTCTGTTAGTGTAGTTGATGGACTAGGTTTACCTAAAATACCCTGTAAGAAAAAGCTCTTGAAAGATGATTACAGAATTGAGACACCGTCATTTAAAACTGCCTGAGGCAAGCTCCTTTGAAAATTGCAGCAGTGGAGGGACAGAGAGAGAACTGCATAGCCCTTGATTGTAGTGTCATTCCCTCAGGACCAGTTCTCCCTCCTCCTCAGTTTCTCATCTGATATGAGAGAGAGCAGCAGTAAGATTCCTCATCTGTCTTATGAAAATCCGATTCTGAGTAGCTCTGATCAAACCTGGCTGGCTGTCAGCAGTGGTGGCCTTGCATGGAGGGAGGGAGTCTTCAGAGGAGTCTCTGGATGTGGAAATGTCATGGGTGCTGCCGATCAAAGAGGCATTTTTTTAATAAATATATATCAGAAAAAATAAAAAACCCTAAGAATTTAGCACAAAAGAAATGTAGTTTTTCTTGTTTTTCCAGCGTAACATGAAGAGGATAAAATAGAATCAGACATTCCTGCTCCTGAACATACTTTTACAGGAGCATCCTGAAAAGTTGCTTTCCCTGCCCCAGTAATGCTCTAATGCAAAATCACTCATCTCCAGCATTGTTGAAGAGGGGTTTGTGTTTCTGAGTTCACCAGACCCTCCCGGGGCACCTCATACCTTCTCATCTGCTGCCCCACTACCTTCTGAGTATGTTGCAGCAGGGGAATACTCCAAAGGAACAGAAGAAAAGCGGAAAACTGATGTGACTGGGAAGGAAGGTAGGTGTAGTGCTCTGTCAGGGAGCTGTTGGTAAGGCCAAGAGCTGTGTTGTCACTCTAAATGCTGATAACCTCAGGAATGGACGTCAGGGCTTGGGCCTGACCTCTAGTCTCTCCCCTCTTCTGCTGCTGGTGAACAAACCCATGCATTAAGAGATTGTTCACCTTTAAAACCATCAGTGTCTGTTCTTACTTCTTGCACAATACAGGCCATGTATTACTGCTTGTGAAGCCCTGAATGGAGCTCAGCGATTCATCTGACGGGGCTGTTCCATGCCCCGTCTCATGTCACACTACACAGGGATTTAAGCTGGGCAGAGCCTTTGTGTCAGTGGCAGCCTTGGGAAGTAGCAGATATGCCTGATGACTCTTACCAGCAAGCTCTCAGGTGCAGAAGGGACCATGCCACACTGAACAGTCCAAGAATGCACTACTGAAGCAAGTGTCTCATGGCCCACCCTACCCCTCAGCTAATCATCATTCTAGCTGAGATGCAATATTATGCAAGGCAAATGCATATTTTTTTAAGGCAAGGCTATAGGGTCAGTACTGCATGACCATCCCTAGATCTTGTGAATCCTCTGGCACCTGCTCATAGAGTGACTTTTCTCATCAGCTTTGCCAGACTGTGCTGTTACCATTCTCTTCTGAGAAGGATGCTTTGGGACATGGGACACTGAGGTTATCTTCTGCTTATCTCGGCTTTTTAGGCAGTGCCCTGGTAGCTGTGGCTGTTTTCGTGTCTCTGCTGGCTGGTCAGGCAGGTACGTTGTTCTGTGTTGGCCTGCTACTAGGGCAGTTTCAGTCAGGGAAAGGCATCCCTATGAAATTAATGTCCAGGCATCCAAAGAAGTGTTCTTTATCCTCTCCAATTGCCTGCTGCTCTCCTGAGAAAGCTTCCAAGAGGCTTCAAGCTTGTTTGTGTGTTCAGCAGAAGCTGTCTGTATCCCTTGTTCTTTATGTTTTTTTGAAGATTTTTTTGCCTGTTGCTTTCCACTTTTTTCTTTTTTTTTTTTAATTCTCCATTTTTCCACTTAGAGAGAAAAATTATTTATTGCATTGAGGTGCACTAATTAAAGCCATTTTCTGGTGTTTGGTTACTGAAGTGTTTGATGTCTCTCTGACAAGACCATGAAATGCACAGAGTGTCCACAGGGACAGAATTTGCTGAACACGGTGCTTTGTAAATGAGGGGACACAGTGTCGCAGCAGCTCATGAATATGAAACGCCCATGATGCTACCTCAGTGGACTTGGGAACACAGATGAATCCTGTCATGTGCTAAATGAGACCAATTTCTTTCACTTAACTTCATCTTCAATCAGACCTTCCATTTGCCTGTTTAAAATTCCCCAAACGTGATGCAGAAGGTAACAGCATTCAGTAAAACAAAGTTTTGCAGCAGCAGAAATATTGTAATTATTTCTGGTTTACATTTTATGAGCAAGCAACTTAAACTAGTTTCATTCTAATACCTGTATGGTGGTGGGAGACTGCCAGCTCCAGAAGCCACTACCCTCTTTTGTGTACTCTGGATATGGTGCTGTGTGGACAGGGAGGGCTGTACAGTCCCCATTGCTAGAGCGTCCATTCTGAATTGCTCTTTGAAACACTCAACCAGTTGGGTGAAGTGAATCAGACAATGTGAGATGAAGTCTGCTTTTTTTTTTTGGGTCAGGATTTCAGCTCAGGAGACTCTTAAAGCAGCTAAGGAAGGAAGCAGCAACCACACTGCTGACTAACTGCAGGCCTGGCCCAGAACATGGTTTCTAGATCCATCCTTGCTACTGATTTATTGCCTGACCTGGAACAGATTCTGTCTGCCCCCATTTATGCTGTCTTGTATCTAACAGAGAATTTAGTTCTTTGGGACAAGGATCAGATCTTACTCTGAGTTTGTAGGATTTTAAGAGATTCAGCCTGCAGGTGTTGCTACTAAACAAAAAATCAGCCCTGTTTGGGAGGCAAAGTGCAACTTCCCAACTTACAGGAGTAGCTGGGTATTAGGTTGGTGCAGGTTCTCCTACCTCCTGCTTGTTGCATTTCATGGTTGCTTTCTTCACCTGTTCAGTAAGTTATTTGCTAAGAGGTAAAAGAGATGATGGCTGCTGCATATACTTTAATATGAACACATGAAGACCTCCTTTCTTTATGACTTAAAAAGCTGCTGTTCTTTGCCTGTTGTTTGACTATCTGCATGTAGCATGGATCACCCTCAGTCTTTCCCCTCGTTTTCTTCTTCCTACCATTTACACACTCCTGCCTTATGTTGTTGGGGCTTTGCCGTAATTTAGTCATGAAGCTCTTTTTGTGTAAGACCTAACTCAGTTCAGCTATTGTAATAAAAACATTATTCTTACACGCAGGGACTTAGATGTTCTGAGGCAATCAGTTCGGTACAGCGACTTAATGGCCCAGTTAGTCAACATTTGGTACCTGTGTGTCCTGCCCCACCATAACTTCTGTATGAATACAGTCATTTTGGTCTCATTCTTTCTTCACTCTTCAGCCTCATCTGGGAGATGGATGGGAGTATGCATTTGTCATCTAGCATTTGGTTCTCACTCATCATTGCACAGGCCATTTGTTCACTTCATTGCAGTGACCTGGTGTGTCCTTGTGTGCAGTCATTTCTACAGTTTGCCTACATGAGCACGGGAGCCTGACCAGTAAAGTATGTGTCAAGGTTTAACACCAAAACCACAGGTTTATGGAAAATGATCTGAAGCCTCACACTGTACAGTAGAGCGAAAATGGGGGCCACAGAGCAAACCACACAGAGTAGGGGTTTGTAATATAACCTTGGTTTTGGGAAAATGCATCATGAGACTGGGAGGTCATGGTCCTATGAACATTTTTGCATGTACTAATGTTAAATGTAAAGCCTCACAGCAGCTAGTGGGAATATTAAAAGTACAGCATATGCCTGCTGTCTTGCAGTGCAGTAGCTGGAGTGCTTCTTTCCCCTGACATAGTGCCGTAACTTGGCTGTGTTACCAGAGCTTACAGGAGAAAAAGATGCGAGGCTTGAGAAGAGCAGCAAAAACAATTAGGTGGCTGGAGACTGAGTGAGGGGAAAGGTTGGGTCGTTGGTGATAAAGTGAGAACAGAGACACTTTGCAAACTGTACAGAGAGAGAAGGGAGAGGGATTGTGGAGAAGTGGCACCATGGGAATTGGTAGGGGGAAGAGGTAATTATGAGTAACAAGTGAAATAAAGACCCAAATATTTCAGGGCTGATTTGCCACTGATAGCAATTATCCGAGGTAGCTGATATTGTCTTAAAATTTGTGGCATTTCTGTTCTGTTTCCTGTCAGCTTGACAGTCCTAAAGGGCATTACTTCTGCCTAGAAATGGGCAAGGCATCCGCACTTTGCAGTAAGAACAAGCGTGCCGTGGCCTTTGTTGGAGTGGCTGGCAGGAGCCCCCAGAGCATTTGCAGCTTTTCTGTGTGAAATGTTTTCAAAGTGTCCATAAAATATTGAAGCCTTGAATTTCTTTTGGAAAGAATTTCTATGTGATCACCTGGATTTTGCTAATACAGAAGTGGAGGTCACTCTCTGCAAGGGGTTTAGTAATCTGTCCATGGAATTCAGTGACAATGAGACAAAATCAGCACTGGAGAACCCAGAAGTCTTCTGGAACCTGCAAAATGAAAGGTACATAACTGACCAGGCCGTAAGTTTACAGCTTTTTCTAGTGCAAAAAGAGATCAACGAAAACAAAAGGCTACTGGGAAGAGTAGGCTCCAGAAACAGCTGCCGAAATGAGCACTGAGTGAAGAAATTAAGTTTGCTGCAAACACCTTCCACGTTTCTGCTGTCAAAAGAGGATAAAGATCTGACTATCTCCTGCTACAGGGAATGTGCTCAATGGGTGAAGACAGCTCTGTTCCCAGGTAGTTGTTAATTTAGTTGTGTTTGTTGAGAAAGGTTCATAGTCTCCTGATAAAAAGGATAAATTAGCTCAGGAGAGGTTAGATGGTTTCTCATTCCCATGCCAGTTTGCCTGGACTTAACAAGGCGCATCTGCACAGAGCTTCGTTCTGTGCCTTGGACTGGTCTCACCAATCTGTTCCCTCTTTGGTCTTTGTTGCTTATATACAGGAACTTTCACATTATCACTGACCAGGTTTTACCAGTTGCCTCCACAGATCAGTCTGTCTGTCCATAGTGGTATTTTTGTCCTGTAAGTGCATTTTGCTACAAGTTTTACTAAGAGTGGGGGCCCCTTCAGGAAAGAGCCGTCAGGATAGCAGCTTCTCTCCCTGGAGGTACTTTCCTTCCAAACAGAGGAGGGGAAGTCTACCCCAAATGCCCAGCAATGCGCATGTGAGACCTTTCTTGCACATGCCTCCTCCATTGCAGGGACAGCCTGGGGATTGTTGCTGCAGTGTCCCTTTAAATGTCTTTGGGAAGTTTGCTGCAGTTGGAGAGCTGCTTTGCAGGCACCTGCTCCTTAGGTGGCTTGGGAGATGGAAGACAGAGCTCTGCTGGGGCTGGCCAAGCTGTCACTCCTTTTGCCGTGGCCAAGCTCTCACAACAGCCCCGTCCAGCTCAGCCTTCCACCAGGCAGCCAATTAGCAAGAAATCCCACTGTGTGGCCAGCTCTGGATGGCCACCGCGCCAAGGCCCAGGCTGACCCGTGCCCTGCTGCAGCTGGGCCAGGGCTGCCTCCTGGCTGGTGAGTGGGGGGACACGATGGTCATTCATCAGAGGAGGGCAGCTGAGAGCCGGCGCAGCTCTGACAGGTGGCTGGACAAGGGGTTTCTCAGGAAGACCCTGCCCAGAGCACTCAGCGCCATAGGTGGCAATGTCTCTCCAGCTCCTGAATATTCATCTCGGCCTGGGCTGCAAAAGGGGGCAAAGCCAGGCTCAGCTGCCTGCTGCCATCCAGCAGTTGCATGGCTGTGCTGCTGGCAGAGCTCGGAGCAGCCTGCTCTTTCCAGTGCTGAAGGAGCCAGCTCTGCCTGCACATTGGACAAGTGAAACCTCTTCCCTGAGCCAAACCACTGGCTTCCTCATGGTCTGAGGATTCAAGGTCTCTGGAGAGTCTTTGTGGCCTTGAGTCTTTAAAGATACTCCGTGTTGGTGTACTCTCTTCTTGCTTTGTACCTCCAGTTACTTTCCCTTCTCTTCCTCTCATTTTTTACTTTGTCTAACTTTTTAGAGTACCTTGTAAAATTACAAACCATGCAACACTCTCAGAGCCTTACTCCTTTAGTGGAATTCAGTGTACACTCAGTTCTTCCTCCTCTCCTCAATTCTTCTATTTGTAGCATCCTTTATAGCTGGAGTAGCCACAGTCCTTGTGCTGGGTATTCTCAGTGACCTTCAGCCATTCCTGGATCACATTGGAGATCATGAAAAGGTTTGTGACAATAAAACTAGATTAATTTTCCCTAGTGTTTGTATCTGCTAGACCACAAGCACTTCCTTTCTCAGCTGTCAGGTCACAGGTCTCTGCGTAGCCTGAGACTCCATCAGCAGCTCCTTCAACATCTAGTTTTACATGGCTTCTCTCAGTTTCTTCTTCACATTTCATTTCTAACAGAGGCTAGGTGACTGATGGCTGAGCAAATGGTATCATATCTTATAACAAGCAAATTCCTACCAGCTGATGATGGCACGTAGGCAGCAGGGTTTAGTGTAGCTGGCTTCTTTCAGCTTCAAAGTTGTGTTCAAGTGCATGGTCCATGGCCTACAGAGTCTTACCTGGACTAATCTGCTCCTCTTGGAAGATTTCACGTGACCCCAAGCTTCAAAGTTTTATTACCTTGTTTTAATATTAACAATATATTTTTAATTATCGCTAAATAACTCTTTAGTGTTTTCCTCTGATAAGAAACAGGCTGCTTCATATCTGTGAAGCAAGGGAACATTTGTCTTCAGTGAAAGGAGAGCAGAAGACAACACTCCCCACTTACTGCTGCTGCTTTCCTTTGTTGCAGACATTCCTGTGATCCCTGACTTGGAGGAAGTCCAGGAGGAAGATCTGGCCATGCAAGTGGCAGCTCCCCCCAGGTAAGTACACTGCCAGGTGCTCTTGCTCTCATCAGCAGTGCAGACTAGGTAGTGAAATCAAAGCCATCTTAAGCTCTCTGGATATCAGCAGCAGAACCATTCAGCAAGATTTGATGCTGTGTTTTGTGGCATCGGGCTCCAAGCTGAACAGTGCAAACTTCTTGTTTCCTATTACACAGAGAAAGCAATTACTGCATATTATTCTCTCCCTTTATAAAAAACCTACGTTAGAATAACATATTTGATGTTGCAAAATCAGACTCTCAAAAGTGAGGAATTGCTTGTTTTAAGGTTGTCTGTATAATCTCAAATGCCTCCAATACATGTGCGGTACCACACACGTTTGTTTTTGCATGGCCATAGGCTGCTTTGCCCTCCATAGGATATTCTTCTTCCTCAAGTGTGTAGTTAATTTGCAAAGTACAATCCTGTTATTTGAAGTGCTCTAAGAGTAGCCTTGGGGTTAGCTGAAGCAAGACCAGAAGGTTTTAAAGAATGAAAGTTTTGGGTGTTTTGTCTTAAACATATAAGAAAAGTCTTCTCTGTTGGGCCTGTTGCCCAACTAAGATTTTTGTTGACCCTTTTTTGGAGGGATGGGATATCTTACTCCTGACCATGAATCCCTCTCTCACAAGTGTGGAGGAGTCATTGTAACTATATAGCTGTTAACAAAAATAATTGACACTTTATAGTAATAAGTTTAGAATTACTGTGTCTCTCACTAGAGCTCATGTCTTTTTCTTTTTTTTTTTTTTTTTTAATAAAGCTGTCTCATCCTCCTGTATTTGTAGTTTTGCTGCAGTAGAAAAGACAAGTGATTTTCATGAACAAACACAAGCAAGTTCAATTGATACAGGTCTTTTCTACGGTATTTCATCATCTGTGAAGGCAAGTGTGGCACAAGAGTATATCATCCCCCTATACCTTTTTTCTCTTGGAATGCTACATTTTGAAAAATTTTATTTGATAGCTCTGACTCAGACATGAAAATCACTAAGTCCCTTCTATTCTGTAGCTTATATGTGTTGCTCTCAGAGCCTTCTTTGCTATGGTGCCGTGGCTCTTTGAAGGCTCACTACAGTTCTGATTTCTTTCTAGCCTTTGTAGCTAGTCTGTGGATCTTCTTTTTGGCATGCTGGTTTTTCTGAGGGAGTTCATGGTTGTTCTGCATCCTGTTTTTGCAGAACCTGATACACACAGATTTGTCAATGACTGTTCATTTGCTGACTGAGATGTGCTTCTTTCTGGGTACATCCATCTCGAGAGTCTTCAGGGGTGACATGAGCACTCAAGATAGGTGTCACCAGACTACTGTTCGTGCCAGCCTTCTCTTCACATGTGCTTCCATGCTGACCCAGGCTTATTCTTTGACCCTTTCTGGTTGCAGTGTGCAGGTGAACCGAGTTCTGACCTACCAAGACCTGGACAAAGATCTAATGAAGTATGCTGCCTTTCAGACTCTGGTAAGTGGAAGTTGCTATGGGCTGACCAGTGTGACTCCCTCTCCTTCTAGGAGCCCATCATCCTCTACAGTGATACTCATCTGTACAAAATACACAGCATTATCATCCAAACAACTTGCAGTCTGGCTGTAAATCTCTTCCTCTCTGCAGTGTGTGACCTTTGTGTTTGTTTGTAAATCATATGGTGTGGTATGGTATCCTGCTGCTCAGATGAGGCTCCTGCTGTTGTCTGGACAAAGTATATCACCCTTATGAGACAAATTTGCCGATCTCAAGCAAGACCTATCTGGAGAAATGAGAGCGTCCACTTTCTTAATGTCTGTAAGACTGTGACTGTGTGTATGTATGTTCATAGGATGGGGAGGTAGACCTGAAGCTCCTCACCAAAGTTTTGGCTCCAGAGCATGAACTGCGAGAGGTGAGTCTTTCTTTTCTGTGCAAACACTAACAAGATAAAAGCTTCTTGTGTGTCTCAGACTGTAATAGTAAACTTTTGTTGGTGAGATGGAGAAGACAGAGCTTGTCCAAGCTTTAAGTATTTCATTTCCCCAGCAGAAATGGAGTTTAGGCAGAGGGGTTTTAAAGCAGGACAAAACAACCTCAATACAACTGGGTGGGCAAGAACTCAGGACCTGAAAGAAGCAGCTTTGAACTGCACATGCCTCAGCGGAAGTACAGAAGGATAGAAGATTTTTATGGCTCCTCTTGCCTAGGAGTATCTAATATTAACAAGTTTAAAAAATATTTGTCCTTTATGGAATTTTGGAACATGAATAATTCTGGCCATGTTTTTACATTGTAGCAGGGATTCATGTTTCATTTTTGCCAGTACTCCTGTTCTAGCAAATTGAATTGGAGACTTCCCTGGTTGGGGCAGTTACCATTTAGTTTCTATCTTCGTTGTTCATCTTGAATATCTGGCATTGTTCAGAGAACTTTGCATGTCACCAGTAACATTTCAGCATGTGTCTTTTTCCTCTAGGATGATGTCAGCTGGGATTGGGACCATCTCTTCACAGAGGTGTCCTCAGAACTAGTGACTGAGTGGAACCTGGGACAATCTGAGAGAGAGGACCACCTCAGTCTGCCATAGAGCAGCGGCACACCAGACATCTCATATATGCATCCCCTGTAAATAGTTTAGCACTTTAATTTTCTATTCACTTGTTTGTATTTGAGAACTTATTTTAGACATGAAAATAAATAGGACTTGCCTTCATGGAAAAACTGTCTCGGGAAAAGTTTTGGGTATTTTTTAATAAGAATCCTTTGTCTCAAAAGAGATGAAGAATTCTAAACACAATAAAATATTAACTTATGAACCGTTGCTCCACCTCAATAGCAGCTTTACAGATAATTGTAATGGTTGATCTTTCCTCTATGGAAATGCAACCTCTCTGGAGTGGACCATCTTCCGATGGAGTGTGGTTTGTAGTGATGGCTGTTAGAAAGACTGAGGCTGATATGGCTTGTTTTTCTCGAACATCAAGGTTACCATCTTCCTCACAACAGACATCACAAGCTGTCAGGATATCTGGTCTACATTTCATCCAACAACCTCCAGCCTTTCCCTGCTAGTTTAACCCCTTTCCTAGAACATTACCTCTGTATTGACTCAGGAAGCAGCATCACATATTAAACTGCCAACACCTCTTCTTACAGCACCTTTTTTACCCTGAGGTTTCCTGACTAAATTCTGACCAGGCATAACCCCATTTAGCTTTTGCAATCACTTGAAACCACAGCCTGAATGGAGATTGCTTCAGGCAATAGGTAGTTTGCAAAGAAAATACTGTTTAGTCCATGCGTGTGAAAGAATGGAGCCTGATGCTCTCAAACAAGGTGACTCCCTGGTGGATGTCTCCTTGGAACAAGTGACCCACTCTTATTTTCATCTAAAGAAAAACCCATTTAGCTGTTAATACCTTGTCCCTGTAGAACTGTGGTCATTATTTGCAGGAAACAGTAACATTACTTCCTAAGCCAATGTCCTTCAAAACCTCCTCTCACTGGAGAATCCTGCTGTATACTTCTGGGGGGCGGTGTGGATGCTGGGAGGAAGCTTGCTGCTCTTCCTCACTTGTTTGGTCAGTCTGTTAGAGCCCTGCATTCCCATTTTTGTGACAGCAGGACAGATCAAATAACTCACTGTGAATTCAGTACTCTGAAGAATTTCAGATCAGAGCTGATAAGGCAAACAACTTTACCAACAAGGGAGAAGCAGTTGGGTCCCAGTCTGGGGCCAGAAAAATAAATGGAGGCTTTTCTTTCTTAAGGACACACTAAGCTTTTTACAACCAAGAAATCTCTCCTATACCTAGAAAACTAGGTGAGACAGAAGGGAGGCCAATGTATAGAGAATAATCCAAAAGTCTTTGTCTGAGCAGAGAAGCCTGTTTTGGTATGAGCAGAAATTTCCCAGCTGAGCTAACATCTGTTTTTTCTGTGACACCTATGATTCTTGGCCAAAGAGAATTTAGAATGCTTCCTACATTCCAGGAAAAAAAATTAAATTCAGCAACCAAAAATACTTTGGTAAATCTGAGAAACCCAACAAGCCAGTGTGAGAGGAAAAAAATGGGTGCTATTGGCTACCCTCTCCTGACTGGGGGCCCTGGGCAGAGATACCATGGGGTGGGAGGGAGGTGTGTGTGGGTCAGGCCTGTGCCCAGTCTGGGACCTTGGAGCCCAGCAAATACCCAGGCAGAGTTTGAGAGAAGGGTTTGAAAAAAGTGACAGCTTCATCTATTCTAAGGCAGGAAGAGGTAGCTTTGATCATTTAGTCTGAGCTATTATAATATAAGCCATGGCAGAGTCCCATGAAATGTGGCTGAGCTTTGCCTGTCTTTTAGAAAAGCAGGCATTGTATTTGAAACTCACTCCTTGCTAGTTTTCAATAGATAATTGCTGTTAGGGTTTAAATCTTCTCTATTTCTAGACTGAGCTTTTGGGTTTCATCTTCTGTTCCCTGAGACTGCTTTCCAATGCTGTCAGATATTTTCTCCTTGCTTCAGTATTTATGTGCACTGTGATCAAGTTGTCCCTTTAATTTCCTTCAATAAACTTAATAGACTGAGACTTGTTTCCATGTCTCATCAATTCCTTCCCCAGCTGGAGGAGAGGAGGTGGGTGTCTGGCTTTTGGCTTTTCTCCAGCAATCTGTTCCCACCCACCTTCCTTCCACAGCTGTGTTTTGGTTGCAGTGATGGGAGGATGACTGAGACCTGAGACTTCCTTAAGTTCTGGTACTGTCAAAGAACACACACTTGTTACTGTCCTTGCCAAAAGGAAATGATGAGCTGCTTTTGCATGCCCAGGTGAGCTCTTTTCTCATTGATGCACCAGTGCATACTGACTGTGACAAAGCTGCCTCAGGAAACTGCATTTCTGACAAGTACTGTGGAAAGAGCATGCAAAGGAGAAAATGGCAGGTGTAGCTTTTTCTTGTAGCCTGCAAAGGTGTAGCTCTACTTGAGCCTCAGGTGAGGCAAGAAGTGAGAGAACTTTTCAAAACAGCGCACTCAGTTCCTGGGAACTCGGATCAGCCCTCTGGGCTGTGCCTGGCTGAGGCATAGACAGCAATCCCTTGCTGGTCTCCACAGACCCTGGTGACCCATCGTAGAGGGATAAAGTAAGGCGCAGCAGCGTGCCCAGGGCCACAGTGAATCTTTGGCAGAATCAGGGTTAGAAGTGAGGAACCTCAAGTTCCCAATTCCAACAAAGCTTTTGTATACCTGGCAAATGTTTTCTATCTTCATTTCAAAGATGACAATTCAATGTAGAGATTCTTATGTCCTGCTTATTCTTTGTTTTGCTCTGTTCATACATTGCTGAGGAAGAGCAACAAACCAGTCAAAGTGTATCAGCAGCATGTTTAGCTCAGGGAGCTGATCTGGGGTGTCTGCCCAGGTACTTGCTGGGATTGTGAATGGGTGTAAATATCTACCTGCAGATAGCCTCTGGGAGACTTGGAGCTCAACAGAGCAATGCTGGGCTAATGGCAAGCCTCATCACAATAAAGTAAAAGAAGGGCACAAAGTTAAAATTAAGCGTAAGTTCTATCAGTTTTAGGAATCTCTTGTTTTGCTTCTAATAATACCTGTGATATATATAGACTTTCTTGGTGGAGATGCCTTACTGGAGTGCAATTTGCTGGTGACTGAGAAATACTGAGGTAGCCTAGGCAGCACTGGAAAAATGTGTAGGAAATAAAAGCTGAAAAACAGCCAGACCCAGCAAGTTTCCATTAAAGAACTTCTTAAAGGGGCTCTGTCTGGCTGTTTTATTAAGTGTGACAAAGTGATGCGTGATGGGGGGGAGCTCCTATGTTAATAAGTTGGAAAGATACTGCCATACCTCTCTCCAAAGCATCTCATGAAAAGTGGAATTAATTCATGGCATATGCTCCCAGCATCTGCCGCGGTGACCCGGAGTGGCGGGAGCGCAGCGCGAGCCAGAGCCCGTGTTCCCTGCTCCTCTCTCGGGCCCTGCTGCCTGTGGCTGATGGCGGTGGCACGGCTGCTCCGCAGAACACACGGCCAGCCCCTGCCTGCAGGCTGGCCTGGCTGTGGTGGCACAGCCCACGGCAGAGCAGTTCTCCCTCTGAAGAAGGAGACATGCTCTGGACTTGGAAGGAAAGGGGGATGTTTGGGTGGAAAAGAGATTAATTTGAATGGAAGCTAATCCAGTTTGTCCCAAACATCCTCAATTCCTCCCACAGCATTCCCTGACTGAGTCCTACCTTCTCCAGCTGTCTGACTTGTTCTGTGGCTTGCTGTGAGGTTCTGAGTTCTCAGTCTCCCTCTTCCTTCTTTTCCATTGCATCTCTACAGATGATTTGTTCCTCTCCTTGGCAGAGAGGATGGAGATTGTATTTGCTGTTAGGTGGGATTTCATTCTCTGTTTAACGGCTCCTGGGAAATAACTTTCCACACCTTATTTCCCCTTGGCTGACCCAAACCTCTGCCAAGAGCTGTATACAGCTAGTACAGGTGGGTGCACTGTAATGTTTCCAGGTTGCAGCAGTCTTTTGTCTGTGCTTCACGATCTGCATGTGAGCTTTCCCATGGGAAAGATCACCTAGAGCCAACCCTCCATAGGCTGCTGTTTCTGCAGCCACATCCTTCCACCTTTTTGGACAATTGCTTGAGATACGGGACACTTTCCTGGCCTGGAGAGTTGACAGACCCAGGAGAAACTGGAGTGGTGAGTGATCTCCAGACAGGGCAGAGATGCCCCTTGCTGCTTCTGTGTTCTCCAAGCAACTGCCTGCACACCTCAGCAGCTTCTCCCACTTCTACTTCCTTTTGAAATGTGGCACCCGAGTCTGGGGCTGTGCTGGGACGGTGCAGTCCTGAGTGGGGGCCAAGGCAGGGCACAAAAGGGATCCACAGTTGGCTGCCCTGGTGAGACCAGTCCTCCCAGGACCATTCTTTATCCAGGGGGATGACCTGCACTCCTTGCAGTCACAGCCTGGGAAGCATCCTGATTGTCTGATTCAGTCGTGAAAGCTGTGTGACATGGACATCCAGAGCTCCTGAGCCCATTAATCTCTCTGCCATGGTCCCTGGGGAGATGGAAGCTTTCCACCTACTGTCCTGCTACCTGACTCTGCCCTAGCATGTTGCTCTGCAGAGATCTCACTGGGGCTAGAACAGCTCCGGGCCATGGGCCCTCTTATCAGGCTCAATCTCCTGTCACTTTCAGGACCACTTCATTATCCTTTTATTAGACCTCTTCTCCTGCTTATCATTATTAATAATCACACTGGATCAGCTGGAGTGCTGACAGCTGCTCCTTGTCTATTCTTTCTGTCTATTTTAATCCTGCCTGCTTATCTGAAATAAACCTGATCCTTTTTCTTTTAATTAAAGAAATTTGGTCAGCCAGCCCCTCCTCCATGCAGAGATAGGACTGATCACACCAGTGATATGGAGGGAGCAGGAAAAGAGGCAGATTACTGGGTGACAGTGTTTTCCACAGCCCAGAGATATGGGATGCCAGAGTAGAGGCTGGAAGAGATTAAGGCACATGTGTTGTGAGGAGAAATGCAGCAGTGGGGCACTGTGAGGTGCTCATTTTGGGGTCTCTGTGTCTGGCCCGGTGTATTGATGCAAGGCTGTGTGACTACACTGCACCAGTGCAAGACAGGCAAGGAAGAGATGCTGACCTCTCTCTGCTTAGCATGGGTGGCAATAGCAATGCCAGGCTGGCAATAGCAATGCCAGGCTGGCAATAGCAATGCCAGGCTCAGAGCCTGTATGAGTGGTACTGCCAGGGCTGCTAGGATTGCTGCAGTTCCTACAGGGGCTAGAGGAGTTTGTTTCTCAGTGCTTAATAGTGCTGTCAAAAGATGGAAGTGCTGGTCTTCACAGTGATGCTCGTGTTTTGTGCTCCCACAGGCATTGCTTCCTGGGGCCACAGATCTCATTGTAGTCTATTAAAAATGCCTCACCGGGCAGTTTGCTTGAGCTAAAATATTTGTATTGTCTGAAGGGACAGGTCACTCAAGGAGGGGCTGTGCAAATAGGCTGGGAGAAAATTGTTGTGCTAATTCACACTTTTATGAACCCATAAACTCAAATCTGCATTCATTGCAATCTGCAAAGTGACTGAAGTGTGGGCTGAAATGCTTAGAAAGTGTTAATCAGGGGTCCGTAACAAAGCAAAATGCTCTGAGGTGCAGCAGCAGGAGCCGGGCTGTAAGCAGCGGGAGTATTCAACCTTAGCGCTAAAAAGGCATATTCTTTGGTTCCCAAACATTTCATTTCAGATGCACAAGTTGCAGGATGACTGAACGCGTATGTACCCTCTGCTACAGAATATGGCAACCGGCTCAGATTTATAGGGCTGTTTCACCCCTGAGAGGCTGCAGGCCCAAGAAGGGTATGGGGCAGCACTTCCTGATGCTCAAGCAAGAGTGTAGCTCTGAAATTCTGTCAAGCAAAGCCATGCTGCCTTCTGTCCTTACTCTTCTGTTGCTTGTGAGTATTGCAGCTGACTGGGATAAGTGTTTAACCTGCATTTCAGATGTTGATGAGGGAGCTGTCACAATACAAACTCATTGTGTGTGGCTTCACAGATCCTTTAAAAACGTGATTCTGTAACAGTCACAGGCAAGAATTGTGTATGGTGACATTTGTGCTTTTGCTTCCACATGAAATGTTATTTATGGAAAGTCTCTTCATCATTATTTAATGTTGAACAAAATGTTTGAAAGATGAGAAAATGCAGGGTTCACTTGTCTGAACCAATCCACTAATAACTGATCAGAGCTTTTATTATCTGACCCTTCTCCTTCAACAAAAAGCATTCCTCTTTTAGACCAAAGTAAGGTAAATTCCCAGGATGGTTTTTGGCCCTGAAATGATGAGGGGCACTGTTTTTGATGTTGTGGGATATTTTGAATCAGCCAAAAGAGATGGACTTGCAGTCCATGTGATAGGCTGAAGTCTTGCTCTGCTCATTACACTGATCAGAACTACTCACAAAGCCAGAAAAGTGCCTTGGGAAGTTGCCAAATAATTTGATCCACGTCAAGCAACCTTCTCAGTTCTTCTTGCTGCAAAGCCAAACTAGAGCTAAGCTTGTGGCTCCCTGTGGCCTGTGGGGTTGTATGTACAGATGGCTGCATGGCTTGATGAATCAACTTGATAAATAAATGAGTGATAATAGTTCAGGCTATTGTAGCTATACCTGAGCTTTCTCAGAGCTAGTCTAGATAGCAAACCCCATCTAACCCAGAGGGACAAGAAACACCCTGGACTTGCCCCACTGAATGCTGTAAATCCTGTTTAGGGATCTGAGCTGACTCTTTTAAAGCCATCTCTGGTATTGCCTCTCTGTATTGCTTTGTGCCCCATAGAGGCACTTTTATTCACTTTCACGGCTTTCATCCCCATGGTGGCCAAGACTCTGTCTGTCCCTGTGTGAAGAGAATTGGATGATCTTCGTTTCATACAGGGACCTGAACTGTGGGATGATAATGCAAGTTCTCCAGGGTCCCACGGTGAGACAGTGACACAGCTAGGGACTGAATCCAGCTCCTCCAAGCATCTGTCCAGTGTCACAGCCACATCACTAAATGAATTGATGCACGACGCCAATATATCTGTTAATTTTGATTTTGATTTTCAACCCAAAGCTTGTTTCAGGCTATAGATCTCCTTCCAGATTTTCCTAAGCACAAAGTAAAACTTCACAGTCTTTATATAAAACATCTTTCCCAGGAACAGCACAGGCCACTGCCCGCCTGGTAGTACCCCTGATGAGATAAACTGCAACCATCGCCTGCAAAAATGGCTTCCTACTATAAGGCTGCTCTCCTTGTCCCAGAAATAGCCAGCAAAAGCCATGAGTTGTGAATGTGCCCAACTATTTTCCAGTGCAAACTTTGGAAGTCTGAAGCCATTAGGGCTCTTCAGCCTACTGATGTCTCTCTCTCTATGGAGTTCTCCAAATCAAGTTCTGCTAAGTTCAGCAGAAGATGACCACAAAATAGGGATGGGAAATCTCCATGTTGAGAGATGGACAGGCCATTCAGAAAGGCTCTGGGAGGTCACACAGTGCTACATTGTCTTAAGATTAAGCGAGCAAATGGGGAGGCAGGGGGAGGAGGTTGGTTGGTTGGTTGGTTGTATTTTCAAGTCACTGGATGACCAAGAGCCTTTAATGAAATAGTGGGCCCTGCCTCTTCCAGGGGCTGTAGGCTCTTTTCACAGGGTACACCAGCCCCAACACAGTTCTTAATCAAGTGGGACGCGTTATGGCATTGTCTGTGGCAGTTCCCTGTAACATGATGCAGGCAGAGAGAGAGCTCTGTAAGATGCCTATTGGATGAGTTCGGAGAAAATTGTTCAGTATAGGCAATGGCACATGAGGCAAATGGCCCTGGAATACTTGTGTCATTCCAAAACATTCATCCTTAACTTCGCATTTTTTTTGCTTGCATAAAGCAGATATATATCTGGTTCATAGGGGATGGATGCTTTCCTTGGCTGAAAGGTGTCTCTGTGCCATAAAGAGCATACTTATATCTCACCAGCTGAGCAGATTCTGTCTTGGTGGGCCCAGGGATCTGTTCATCTATCTGTACAACGTGTGCACACACACCAGTGATGGCTGAGGTTGGAAGTATTTATGGCAATTAAAATGTTTTGCCTGGAAGCTGTTTTGGGGCTTTTTTGAAGTGAGGATTTTCAGACTTCAAGGTGTTAACAGCCCCTCTAAACGGTTTTGTTTTTTAATTGCAGCAAATGACTGTGGAGCCATTAAACATTCCCCTCTCTGCAGTTGTTTCTAAGCCCTTTCAGTCCTTCTTCTATTTATTCTGTTTAATTCAGTCAGGTAGCTTCGGGGCAGTGAAGATCAATACTTTACTTTGATAGAAAAGAGTCAGGTTTGAAACATAGAGATAAAACTGACACATTTTGTATAAATTTAATTAAAAATGCACCTTTAGTGGCTTGTTGCAAGCACAAAGCCAGCCCTCCATCTATCTCTCTGTCTCACTCTCTGTCGCTCTCTTCCCTTTCTTGTTCCTAACAGGAAGATCTCTGAATCTGCCTCACCAACAAAGCACCTCGTTTTATGATTTTTGTCTTGAAAGTTTAGCACTGAGGGAGCAGGATGGAAGGGATGTGAAATTCTAAACACCTTCTGCTCTCTCCATGGTCCTATTCCTTTTGGTGGTGGTGGCTGCGAGGACGGGGAAGGAGCCATCTCTCCAGTGGAGGAAGGAGGGGGATGAGGCAAAATTATTTTTTTCTTTAAACCCAGCAGATTGGACACCCTGGGGCACTTTCTATTTGGATCTGTAGCTTTCCTCCATTCCTGCCCCCTCCTCTTGCTTTGTTAAACTGAGAATTATTTTTCTGACTACATGTGCATTCCTGATCCCGCTAGGATAGTGCTGGCCACAAGGCAGTGTCTTCATTCTCTTTCTTTTTTCTCCCCTGCTCCACCTCATTTCTTTCCTGTCCCTCTCTCCCTAACCCTGCTACCAGTGGGGACATTTGTCTTGTGTTTTATAATCTGTCTCCTTCACCCTCTTCCCCTACATGTCTCTCTCTCTCTCTCTCTCAATCCTGTTTGGCGCGGTTCATTTTTCACTTGAGTGCCTTTCCTCCCAGACTCCCCTCTGCTCTGGCCTCCCTCTGCTCAACACCAATAAAACACACACAACACAGGTAGAACAAGGTGCCAGGGCTCACCATGACAAACGACTCACACACCACTCAATAACCACGGCTGTAAATTGCCCTCTCCTCACCCTCTGCCGCCTGCCGGGAACAGCAGCTCTGCCAAGCCCATGCGAAACAGACTGCCCTGCCAGAGGGTGGGATCAGGATATTCACCTGGAGCTGGACACCAGCCACTGCCGGGGCAGAGACCTTTCCGGCGCTGTCATTTGGAGTTGTGGGATTCAGTGTCCTTGTTTGGCTCCCCAAGGGACCATGCAGCCCAAGGGGCCCCAGGGACTTGTTGGAAAATGGGAGTTGTGCAGTAAAGGGGTGTGAACCACCTGCCTGACCTACACACCCATCTCTTTAAGTTGTACTTTGTGGCCAGAAGTCTCAAAATGTGTTCCATCCATGCAAGCTTTGAGGGCGCGATAAAGGGGAGGGATGACAGTGTCTTTCTGAGCGTCTCTCTGTTCCTGGGCTGGCAGCTATGGCCAAGTACTGTGTCACCTCTGAGAGCTGGGGCCTCCATGGCTGGTATTCCCCCAAATCTGCACCAACCCAGCTGAGACACCTCAAACACCTACCCCTTACTGCTGAGCCACAGCATGGCCTTCCCTGGGAAACAGCATTGCCCCAGCTGCCCACTCACACTGCATGTGTCGCTGCCATGCTCACGTGGGCTTGGTGCTGTACACTCATGTGCAAATGATGTACAGGAGAGAGAAGTAACACCTCCTGAGAAAAACAAACCACCTGTCAAGGAACAGCCAAGGACAAACTGGGTAACAAAATAAACGTGAACATCTCTCATCAGCTGGCAGCACCTGTGATCAGTTTTTTCCTGGGATTTGTGGAAGCTCCATTGAGAGCCATGGCCTTAAGGGCACATGGAAAATGGTTGGTATGTTAAGGATTGTGTGGGGAATGGGAGTGAGAATTCACAGAGCAGGTGTCGGTGGTGGAGGCTGGACAGAAAGGAAGGGGTCTAAAAGATGAGAATAGGCTTGATGCTCATGCACAAGGAAGATGAGCCTGTGGAGAAGGCTGAAGGACAAAGAGTTTCAGCTGCCTGTACTGAAGAAGCAGCGGCGAAGCTAACCTGGATGATGGGGCAAAGGAGAGGTGATGTCTGCCTGTCTGACCTGGGGCCTGGGTGTTCTGGGAGCATATGTGTGGCTGCCACTGGGTCAGCACACAGACACTGCCCAGCTTGAGGCAGAGCAGTGGCTTTCAGATACAGCCGCAGGGAGCAATGTGCAGCTGCTGCTCAGAAATGTACTCTTTGAATTCCATTGTGCCCGACTTTAGCTGTCAAACTGCAGTTGCTGTGAATTTTGCTTGGGAACCAGACTATATTGTGCAAGTGGAGCTGATGGTTTTGCAAGAAGATGCAAGGTAGAGCCCAAGTCTCATGGATTTCAGGTATCAGCCCCTCTTGTCTTAGGTACTTGCCAACTTCAGCAGATGTGTGTGTCTCCTGTTACCACTTTATTTGTCTCTGGGGTTCATCATCTCTCCCTCTGTTAATTTGTGGCAGTAATATATGTAGGACTTCCTAGCCTCCTACGCAGGAGTCTGCGTTTCAGTTGTGAGTGAAGAAAATGTATTTTGTAAATTTTTTTACTAGTTCTTTAGCTTGCCAGTGTAAAAGGAGAACACTCATCTTTGCATCGCCCTGTGCCGCAGCCTCTGCTGTGCAGCTCAGGCTGCTCGATTTTACCAGCAGTAAAAGCAGAGAGTTTCCTTGCAAAGCTAAAGCGTGATGGGTTAACTCTGTCGGTTTGTCTACATAATATCAACTGAAACATCAGTTAAAGTCCTCCTGAGTGATTTGTGGAGGTGAGTGCTGAGGGCTGGTTTCTCGGGGACTGTGCCGGGAAGGAGCGTGCCGCACAGTGCGTGTGTGCAGACAGACACCTCCTGAGCCTGCTGCCTTTAATCACAGCAAATGAAAGTTTCTAAACAGCGGAAGATGCCACGCTTTGTGTTCTGCCACTGGAGCTGCCTCTGCACCACCGTCAGTGCCGGTAATTGCAGACAGAAGCTGCTTTGTGTTAAAATGGCATCAGTAATTGAAACGGAATTCAGAATCAGGACCCTGCAGGCACTGCTCGGTGAAAGAAGAAATAAAGATCGCTTGGGTCACATCTTTTGTAATTTGCGTTTAATAATCGTACCAGGAGGTACATACAAAGGGAGAGGAGAGATGAGACGCAGCCCACTCTCCCTCCTCACACGCACTGCCTTGCAGCCTTCCCATGGAGATGGGGGAGCCCATTGGGAACCCCACACCCCATTTGCCTGGGCTGGGTGGTAGGAGGGCTACCTCACACCATGGCTCAGAGCTGCTTGTGAGGCCAAGCCAGTATGCTTGGTGGTAGCCAGGAGAGAACAACTCCCTGGATTCATGTTGAACTGGATGCTCAAGTTCTGGTCTTATGGTTAGGCTGAGGATTTGTGGGCTCAGGTGTTGGTTCTTGCCTAGCGTGTTCTCAGCCCTGAGCATCAGAGGGCACTCCACTGGTTTGCAGTTTCTGAGTTTCCCATTGAAATGAGTTCCTTTTGGTATCCTTCGATGGGCTTCTGCAGTTATGCCTATACAAGTATATTCAGGCAAATGCAAGCTGTAGGGCATGGCTCATGCTGAAATGTCCCAAATCTCTCCCACCACAGAACAGCAAGGCCTTTTCTGTTCTGCTTCTGGGGAATGGAGTGTTGCCGGTGCTTCCCCTGCAAAAATTGCAGCCAGGCTGTGCCTAAGAGAGCACAAGTTGGTAGTGACCAGCACCTTGCTAGGAACATGTTTTTGCCTGTGTTCAAAAACTGCCAGTACTAGAGGCTGTGCCCTGGTAAATTCACTAGTGTAGATGCAGCCTTATGGTCTCTTGTTTGATCTGTTTGCTTGGTGACTTCTGAACTCAGGATATTGGAGTTATCAAGGAAAAACCATGTAGCAACCAAAATGTTGCAGATGCTCAGGTGAGGGCTGCCAGTGTAAGGCATAAAGATCCTATCAAAGAGTGTGAGAAAAATGTGAGTGCGCATGGAGTGTGGGTAAATTCTGCTCTTTTTGGTTTCATGTTATGGTTAGTTGATGCTTGTTGGACCCTGGAAGAAGTGGGATGCAGTCTCTTTCTTTCACATTCAAGTGCAAGACATAGCTTGCCCTTGCAACCAGTGCTTGTCTCAGTCTGCCTGTTAGGGCAGGCCAGTGGGTTGGATGGCCCTTTGGGCCAAGCTGGGAGGCCTGTTTATCTCATACTCCTGGCAGCTTGTCATGGTGTGCTTCTGCCGTGCTTGCCATGGAGGTTGGGTTGAATGCCTCGGAGAGACCACAGCAGGGTGGTGATTAAGATCTCTCTCAGCCTCAAACTGTCCACTTAGGCTTAGAGTGCTTAAAGCATGCACAAGTCTCTGCTCTGGAGACTGCATCAGCCAATACAGGGCTGCCTTGTTCCCTTTAGCCAAAGCCCCTGATCCTGAAGGAAATAAGTCTGTCAGGTACCTCCATCATAATCTCTAGGATGACCGAGACCCCTGACACTGCATCTAGCATATGTGATCTGGTTCTATGATCATACAGTCTGCTGATCTGCCCTGTGATTTCCCCTACCTTTGCCTCTGTTGAGTCTTGGGCAAATATAACCCAGATTTCTTCTTCAGTAAAAAACTCAGCACCACTTTTATTTCTTGTGCTGAACCAACCACATCAAACACACATCTAAGGAATGGTAGTTTTCATTTACATATTCCACTTTGGTATTTTTAAAATCCAGTGACAATCTGGGAGCTACTCTAAATCCATATGAGGTGAACACAGATACAAGCAGAAGCAGTCAATTCCATCCTTGAATAGCTGGTCTCTCTACCCTAGATTTCAAGGCCATTTTGGGGAACAAACACAGCTCTGTTTACCTCTATTGGTGTCCCATTAATCTCAGTGGAAAGGAGCACATATTACTACCTGGGCTTGTTTCATACAGTATACATTTTCTCTACTATTAGGTTTGACTCAGGGACAGGCTTCATTGTCATCTGTGGTCAGCATACAAAGGAGATGTCTCCAATGTCCAGCAGCTCCCCTATGCTCTGTATTGATGCTGTAACCTCATGGTTTCCCTTGTGCCCGCACTCTGCATTTCTTCCTAAAGCTGCTCCTGGCAGCTCACCATTTCACAGTTCTTGCCTATGGCCAGGAAGAACATCATCTGTCAGCTACATCTGGAGCTGCCATCCTGCCTTCTCCCAGGGAGCCCAAGGGGTCCTTATCAGAGGGCCAGAGCAGTAGCTGTGACAGGAGAAATTTAGGTTGGGGAGAGCTACCTCGGCTTCTTCTAGTTTTAATTGTGATTATGAGGAAGAATCTTGTTAAATTTTGAGTGCAAATATCCTGATTTTTACTTAGCCTACAGATGGCTAAATGTGACTTGGTGTCCCCCTTAGCAGTAAGTATCCAGAAGTAAATACGCAGACACCTGAAGGTAGATGAGGGAAAGTATCTGAAAGAAGTGAAGGAAAGGAGTTTCTCAACTTGGAGAGAATGTCCAAACCCTGTGTAACTACATGGAAACAACCAACCTTTCCTTTCTGCCTGAGAAACTAAGGCTGTATTAGCCTTTGGGTGCAGCAGCAGAGCTTCTGAGGATGTCCATAAATGGCTGAGGTAGTCCACAAAAGGACCTGTGGATGCATTGATCTTTTCTCTCCATGCCTTCCTCTCACTTCATTAATGGCAAAGATCTATCAGGAGTCACCATGTTAATCCTGTTCCTTGCCAGCACTTCAGGAAATGACTGTGTCACAATCTGTGCCCTGCAGAGATACCCAGATGAGATGCACAGCTGCCTATGCATGGCCTTGTGGCCTGGCGTGTATGTCCTACAGTGTTACCAGCCATGGTGGAGTGCTGTGGCAAATACTCCTCTACTCCCTTCTTTTTTTGTTTCAGTCCCAAATCTCTCCCCAGTTCCTCAGCTCCAGTTTTGTCATTTCCACACTCTTCCTCAATGGAGGCTTAGAGATCTTAGGAGGATAGTCATGCATTAGGTGATAGACAGAAGTCAGAGGTCTTAAGGAAGAAATGAGTCCTCCAGGCCTTGCCTTGCTTTAGTAATGCTCTTGGTGATCTGTTTTCATGGGCCACTGTTTGGCCCTCTGACAGCTGCATTTCCTTTATGCTGTCCTGTAGGAGCTTCTTTTGCATGCTGCAGTAGGCATCATTAGGAGGAGGAGGCCACAGAACCATCAGCAACATCCTTCCCTAATCCGTGTGTCTCTCCCACACACCCCTTCCACCACCACTCATCCTCACACAGAGATTTCATTTGCACTTCCCACACATGTGCCTGGGACCTCCATACACTCACACTTAACACATGCTGACACAGATGCACCATGCTCTTAATTTTCCGTGTTCTCCGACCTTCCTTCCTTCCTTCCTCCCATCTGTTTGTTGAATAATTCCTGGCTAAGTAACTTTCTGTGTGCAGCCCCTGGGCCGGGGCACAGGGATCTGCCCCCTCTCCCCCCTGGCTGTCCAGGGGGCCTTTGAACATGTGTTTCTGGGAGGCAGACACCAGCTGGCTGGGTGACATTTGCATAGTCAGCTAAAAGCCCATGAGCTGAGCTGGAAACGTCTGGAGGAGCCCATGGCAAGATGCAGAGAAGAGGGAAGCGCTGGTCAGCTCGAGGTCAGCTGGAACAGATTTGTCAACGAACAGACAGATGGTGAAAGGAGGCAAGGGGTGGGGGGAACACGCAAAGGCTCCTACATCAAATATATAAATCACTGAATGCAGTATGGGAATAAGTGACCAACGTGCCTATGGGCATGGCAAGTCACCATGCTGCTTCCTTCCAACCCCACGGGGCATATGGATGGGGCAAACACAGGCTCTCATGGCTCTCAGTGCCAGGGAGGGGAACAGGGAGGACCAGGGAAGGGGCAGGGAGAGAAATGGGACTTTACAGGGTCCCTATGCTGTGAAGCAGCAGCTGGAGGTTCCATGCAGCTTCCTGCAGTGAGTCAAAGGGGCCCTGCTGCAAGGCCTCCATCCAGGTGCCAGTGGGGCTGCTGCAGCTGTGAGGACAGACCCCCAGTTTGTCTGGCCACACTGAGCTCCCAAGATATCACCCAGCTTGGCAGGTTTGGGACTGGGGTCTGTGCTGTCTCGTGGTACAGGGCACCCGCATGTTACAGACCCTCCATCCCTCTTGTTCCTGCCTGCCATTTACCCCACTTCTCCTTCCACCCCAGCTACTTTCATTGGAGTGAAAATAATAAAGCAACCTGTACAGTTTTGCTCCTACAAGGATATGTCTTTGCCATTCCAATGTAAATGCAAAACACATTTATGAGCCCCTGTGTTGCCTTTGCCCTTTCTGCTGTCACTGTACCCGGCTGCCTGCCTGGTTTCATGCTCTCTTCTGTCTGCACAACTCATTCCTCAGGACAGAAAATGTGCTTTATTTCTTGATCCTGCAGCACCTTTTGGAGCACTCCCTTAACATGGGAATTGCCAAGGCAGAGAGAACTGACTTTTGTCCCCAGTGCTCAGGGTGGCCACAAATGAAGAATTTAGGGGGGAAAAAAGGTCAAGAAACAGTATAGTGGACAATTATGGGCTAAGCTGCCCAGAGATTACTGTTTTCCTTCTCCCAAGGTGTTTAGCCATTGCCACATGTCCTTTTTTTTTTTTTTTTTATTCTGCAGAAGAAATGGAAATGTATTTGCCCGTATTTTTTAATGCAGTTTGAGGGAATTTGTGGGGTTTACTTTTTTTTTTTTTTCCTGTAGTTGCCTTTTTTTTCCTAGTGCTGTTGCCTAGATGGTGCTAAATTCTCTCCTGAGGGATGTGAACACATGTTCCCCATCATGTGTGCAGGCAGACAGATGTTAAAGGAACATGTAAGGAAGGCCACCGCTAAGGGCCATCTAGGGCAGCAGGGCAATTGCACCTGTGTATGATCCTGCCCCACCTGAAGGGGTGTCTGTAGATTAAGCAAAACTATCAGGGTGCTGATGGCATCAATAGACCTTAATTGCCCTGGTCTCACCCAGGAGCCCCACCCACATCCCCTGCCCAGGAGCTCTATTTAAGCTCAGCCTGGGCCGGTTCTTGCTTTCCTGAGCTGTGCTCTTGGTCTGCTCCTGTCTGACCCTGTCTCTGGCCTCATCTCCTGACCTCAGACTTACGCTCCAGCAGTATCTTCAGCCCCATCTCTTGCCGCTCCTGATGGGATTCCCTGGCTGTACCCTGGGCCTGGTTCATTACTTTGCTGTGTCTGGGGTCATAGATGGGCCCTACTACAAGCACCCACCTCTGCCTCTGAGCACTTGCTTAGGTGCTGCAGGACTGTGAGGACACTGCCTCGGCTGGCTATGATCATGCCCCTTGGCTATGATCCTACGCCAGAACGACACTGTCACTTTTACCTTGTCGTGGCTTATCTTCAGCAGCAGCCTCTACAAGATGATTCATTTTTTTATTGGAAGTCCAGGTAATGTTGTCTCTTTTCTCACAATTTTATTCAGAGGTTTCTAGTCAGGTAAGGATGGCTGGTTTTCTTTTAGAAAAGAATTTTGGACTTGTCCTCAGTTTCCATTCCTTTTTGTCTTCCAGTTTGTTACCTCAAGCTTATATATGCTGATTGGCAGAAGCCACTTACAGTTTAGGCTGTTGAGGACATGGGTCAGTAGTGTAATCCTTTGCAGTCTGAGCAGTAAACACAGAAATTCCCCCTGACTGCTCAGATCCTGCTTTCAGCTTCCCCAGTTAATTCTCTAGAGCTTTTTAATGCAAGAACACCTATGAGGAAGAAATAGACCTTATCTTTCAATAACACTAGCTGAATTTCTAACCTATTCAGTACTTTTTTTTGACTAACCCATAGTTTATTAAATAATTGACTCCTCCAAAGTACCAGGTAGTCTTAACTGATCCTAGCTCTCTTTCCATTTGATCTAAATGTCTCTGTTCTGATACATTAGAAATGAGCAAGCAAGATGTCCTCTGCAGTCAGGAAAGTGTCATGCATACCTGTTACAAGAAAGAAGTAGTAATTGTTATTAGAGCTCACTATATATGAAGTAAAAGCCACTGTTGTTTTTCTTGAAAAGTTCTGAATTTGGTCCTCAGGGCCTTACTTATCACTTGGAAATATTCACATGCCTATTGGGATTTCAACAGAACACTTGCAAATCTCCAAAGTTCCCCGAATTCTCTCAGGGGAGGCTCTTCTGTCTCAGGCATAAGCTGTTCTGTTGTTCTGTGCTCATGTTTGTCCTCTAAACAGGGAAGAGAAATGTTCAGTGCAAGCATCCCATGCAGCTGTCGAAAAGCTGCATTTGCACTATGCAGGGAAGCATGGTGGGACCCAGCAGGGCAGAGGGGGAGGTCACCATGCAGGCTGTTCTTGCCTGCCCCTTACTCTCGTTTGAGTCAGATTGCTCCTCAATCTGAATTCACCTCTGCATTCTGATACACTGGGTACCTGCAATACCATCAATGAATTATGCAGGGAAAGAGGAAGTGGGCTTGTGACAGGTATTGCTGCACACACATGTGCTCACATGCATGCACACAGTATCACAAGCCCTGCCACCTCCCTGAATTCCCTGGGTGTTTGTGTACCTCCAAACTTGAATGTGTGCTTCCCATTCTGTGGGCAGCTGCTGCCAAATGCCCAGCTCGTGTTTTGTTTTATGAATCCCTTGCTTCTATGAGGCTTTATTATTATTATTATTTGAGCTAAAATGGATCCATAACCTTGTGGGACAAGGACATCAGCTTGGCTGGCAGTGTACATGCTTTCTTGTTCTTGCGCTCTCCCTCCCCTCAACAATTACTCTTCATGCAGCACAGAAAATAAAACATTCCAGAAAAATACGACTGCCCCTCTCCCAGCAGGAGGTCAGCAAGGTTTGGGCTAGCACAAGAAAAAGAAAGCCCAGGGAAAGAGCTGCAGTTTTTTGATTTACGTGCTGGCTGGGCAAAGGGGAGACTGCTGAGTGGAAGGAAGGCACTATGGGGGCTGATAATTGAGTAATCCACAGATCAGAGCTGAAGAGAAGGTGGCAGGAGCAGGCAGGAGAGGCCTTCTTTTCTGGCTGGCAGGAATCCTTGCTTTCTTTTCTTACCATGGGTTTGAGAGCAACAGGACAGGTATCTGTGTCTGGTTTTTGACATTGCACAGCACAATCACTGTGGTTCTGCCATGATCAACTCTGCCTCCATGTTTGCCTCTTCTCATGTTTCTTTTCAAACCCTTTTCATACCTGGAAGGTTTAATGTACCAGCTGTGTGTCTGAATAGACAAACTCTTTTCTTGACTCTGTGTCCAGCCCTTGGTACAAAGAGTTGGGAAGGTGAACAGCCTGCTGTGCTGGGTGTTGGATGCTTGTCATGGGCATGCCTTCATGCACAGTCCATCATCTTTTCTGTTCACACCTGAACACTGGAATGTTTTGAGGCTGAATTCAGCAAGAGCCAAAACAACTCCTTCTTGCAGGTGAGTGCAAGATGCAGCAATTGTCAGGGTTGTGCAAGGGGGATACTGCATCTCCTGGTATGGCTGGGCTCAGCCAGGGACCTGCTATTCCTTTCTCCTGCTTCTTGCTGCACTGAGCTGGCAGCTGCTGAACTCTGTGCCTGAACACAAATTTCAGGTACATGTTCCAAATTGCAGCTGAACTGCAAATCATTTCCTAGCACTGGCAATTATCCATTCTCCACATGCTGAATCAAATGCCTGATCCCAGGATCATGCTGGAACTCAGACAGCTGCAACTAGAGAGGCAGGGTGTGGGCAAGACCTGAACCCATTTCACTTTCCTTCATTAGTTTTTCTGAACCCTTTCAGTCTGGCACAATCATTCTTATGTTCTGAATACCATCCCTCCACCTCCTCCATAGATGAGCAGATATTGTTGTGATCAGCCTGTGTTTTTAGCCTGTGTATTTATGGCAGGAGAAAGACCATTATTGCACTAGTCAGAGCAGTTGCTTCAGGCTGTGAGGGATGCTCAGAGCGGGAGGACAGGCAGAGTCCCTCCAGCATCACTAGAGGTCTCTCTTTATCTGTATGTGCTTGTCTGCAGGGCAATAGGAGAGAAATGCACTTGGTCAGAATAATTTCTTCATCTGCTTCTTGACATGTCACAGCCCTGTAGCGCATGCAAGTCCAGGGAAGTCATAGGGCTGAATTCTACCTGTTCAGTTTCTCTAGATGTCAACTGCTTGAGTGTGTCTCTGTCTGGGATCAGTTTTCTGCTCAGCTCTTCCAAGATCCCATCCCCTCTTAGCACTTCAGGGCTCTGCAGCTGGGTGATATTGAAAGCTCTTTGCTCTCAGTCAGCCCACCCAGGCTCAAGAATTGATTTGCCAGGACCATAGTCTGAACTTTCTGAGAGCTGGTAAAGAGCTGGTCCTCTCGTGATTCCTCATGCTCTGGACAGGCTGTTGGCAATGAGTCTCAGCTTGCCTGTTTGTGCCCATGCCTCTCTAGATCCTGTGTGCTTTGATGGATGCTGCGAGATCCTTCAGCAAAAAGCACCAGCAGCAAAATATTGAAGCTGCTTTGGAGCTGACAGCAGTGGAAGGAGAGAAATTTTGTGACTGGTGCTAAAATTTTTGGATGATTCGTTGTCCGCTTTTCCATGTCTCACTTCATCATAGTGAACACTTCATCACTGGTGAACCACATCCTCAAGAAAAATTTTCCTTTGCAAGCTACCTGGAGCACAAGATCTGCTCAAGAGGCTGGGGTATCCATATTTATGAGAAACAATTTTTTTCTGAACACTGTTGCTTCTTTTCCATGTGCTGTTTGGTGATAGGCAATGAGCCACAGCCTGGTAACTCCAGACACCAGCACTTCCCTTTGATGTGAGGGCCTGGGCCCAGTACTGTGGTGAGTGAAGCTTCAAGTGCTTTTTGAACATAGGAAGGAAAGTTTGCCTCTGGACTGTTTTCTTTTCCATATGTAGTGGTGTGCAGCAGCCACCACCATGGTGCAGGCAATACACCACCATCAGGACCCCTCCAGCTGTTCTGAAGTGTGGTTTTGTACAGGGCAGGAGTTACTCAGCCTGTAACCAGGTTGCTACCAGGGACATGCCAGAAGCAGCTTTGGGAGTGGACAGATGGACTTCATGTGGCTTCTATCTCAACCCTGTTATGTGTTGAGCTTGCATGACCCCTGAGTAAAGTCAGTAATAGCAGGGGTGAAAGGTGTGTTGCAACTTGTCCTAGCTCTGCCCAGCTCTTATTCTTAGCTTCTTGTGAAGGTGTTTTGTTTGGTTGGGTTTTTTTGTTTTTGTTTTTTTTTGGGGGGTGGTGAGAAATGGTGGAAAGTTTGTGCTTAAATAAGGCACTGGCAGCATGAGGTAGACTGTGGAGCCAGGCTGTCCCTCAGAGCTCTGTCAGTGCTCCCAGAGTCTCCTCTGACCTATTGTCTGCTGGTTTAGCACTCTTCACTGACACAGGCTTGCAGCTCTGAAAGTCCAGACTAGCAGCCTTTCTGGCAGCCCCCAACCTGACCTGTTAGCCCCTCGATGGCAGCAATTTAGCAAGACAAGCCTTGGGGATCAGGAAATCTAGTCCTGGTGGTAAATGAGCTTTGTAGACTCCCTGCCATGGTCTCAAAAGGTGGAAGTACTGTAGGCAGAGGTGGTGCAATCTGTTTGCATGTAGCTAGAAACACTAATTCTGGGATACTACTGGCCTTTGGGAAGCCTTTTAGATTAGATCCTTGTTTTTGCATTCATCAACTGCTACTCCTGATATATAATTGCTAACTTTCCACTGACAAGAAAGATGGATGGTTCAGGACATGGCATATGAGTGAATTGGGAAACGTGAAGAGATAGCATGCCTGGAGCTTTCTTGTGGTGGTTTTGACTTCTGAGCCCCGGAAGTCACTGGCTGAAAAAGACTAGAGCATTCATCTGTTTCACTTTTTTTACTATCTGCTCCATTGCTCTAGTCTCTTGTGCTGTACTAAACACAAGCAAAACCGGTGAGATTGTAGTATCCCATACCAGGAATATTTTCTAAGAGCTTACAGATGCCAATAATTATTATCTCTCACAGATAATAAAGGCAGACATACCTCAGTCTGGTTCTTCCTGGTGAGCTCCTGTTGCCTGCTTCTGCTGGCTGCACATGAATTATTTTTATTCTACCCCTTTGGCAAATTTGCTGAATTGCCCCCTGCTAGCTTTGTGTCTTGCTCTGGGCTCCTCTGTGAGGAGCACTGGAAGGTGAGATGGAGTTAACTGTTCGTGAATGCTGGAGTCCTATGAATGTGTGAGCTCTTTTGGGGCCTGATGATGACAGTGATGCAGAAACCTGTCTTAATGCACTAAAGAGACAGAGAAACAATGCAATAACTAAACACTGCTCCTTTGTGCTTACTCCTGGAAGGGTGAGATGCAGAGGACAAGATTTGTTCTTGCTGGGTCTCTGCAGCCCAGAGAACTGCTCTGAGTTGGCAGCAGAGTGGATGTTGGGATGTGCTACTCTCATTTGTTCTTCTGATAGATTTTTCCCTTGGATAATCTCTGTTTTAGGGAGCTCAAAGGCAGACAAATACTTCCTGGGCAGCTTTTCTTCTACATACATGTAGCCTCACTCAGGTCAGCATGGGGCACATTTGAAGAACCAGCCAACTTAGTAAAGGCTAAGAATATAAACATGATCAGCAGAGGAGGGGGATGCTTTGGTTTCTCAAGCTGGGAAGTGTGCACAGAGGTCACTGTGTAACAGCCCGTCCAAACATACCTCCAAAAGAACCACTGGCAAGCATCATGCCACTTGGTATCCTCCACTGTCCTGAGAATCCCAAACTTGGTGTTTGGCTACAGTACGCATGGTGAAAGAGTCAGTGCTTGGGATACAGAGGTCCTCTGAATTTGGTGCTTGGAAAATGGACAGCTTCCCCAAAGGGGAGAAACCAGCACATTAACTGAGAACCAGAACCCAGAAAGGGTGGACATGAGGGATGTGCCACATCAGTTCTTTTCTACAGGTTGTACTGGTATGAAAAACCTGAAATACATTTATGCTGTGACCTTTCATCCACCAGGGAACTGGAAAAATTGAGCATTTAGATTAGGAGCTGGTGGAGGAAAGGATTCTCACCCACAGATCAAGCATTTGCCTTCCTTTACCTGGTTTCAATGCAGTGTGGTTTGTGCACAGGTGTGTTAATATACCTGTTATGAATGAGAGAAGCAAAAAGAGAGACACCAGCTGCTGCTGGTTTCAGTGGGATTTAGGATGCCTAAAAGCCTGGCTGTGGATATGTTTTACCCTATTCTATCTTTGAGTAATCTTAGAGACTACTGTACATGTTTGCAGGCACACATGCCTTCATTTCTCTGTGTACTCATGCATTGGTAGGTACTTTGGTTTGTCCATGCACCTGTGTCTCTGCCTGGGGGTACAGTACAGTGCTGTAGCCAGGAATGTCCTGGAGCCGAAGCTGCTGTAGTAATTACAGCAGATAAACTGCTCTGCTTGAGGGCTGCTGTCCACACCAGACTGCAAGGCAGGCAGGCTGGCTTTACCACTGAAGTCTATTCATTTTAATAAGAAGGACACCCTGTGTTATTAAGAAGAGTGTTTATTACTGTCGCTGCACGCTGACAGCAGCTTCCATCATCGTTAAAAGGCAGATGGGGGGAGGAGGGTAGGGAGCGGTGTGCTCCTGTCTCAGAGTGTAGGACCCAGCTGGCAAGGAGGTGGGGGGTTTCAGGGCTTCTCCGTCCTCCCATAGGGAAGTTGCCAGTGGAGAAGAAGCCTTTGGAAGGATGGAGAAGGAAGTGTGTGGTCCTGGTCAGTCTCATCTCCATGTCCCAGCCTAGATTAAGTCTGTTCTGTGTAAGAGGCAATCCTCTCTGCCTCCAGCTGTGCAGGGGCTGGCAGCTTCAGGCAGAGGTGGGAAAACTGAGAAGGGTAGCAGCAGTGGGCACCTGCTGGGGGAGAAGGGTACAGGACATGAATAGGATGCTGATGTGGCTTCTTGGCCCCAAACCAGGTCTCCACACCTCTGTTCTCCCTCTCATTCAGTGGTGACAGCAACATTGAGCTGTATGGTTTGGTACAGCCCTGTCTGGGCCCCCTCATTTGGGACATATGCAGGAGGGAGCTCTTGGTGTACAAAAGCAGGCCTTATCTCAGGGAATGGCACAAGCAGACCTTCACCCATCACTGTCTGGGCATACCTCTCATTTTAGCAAATGGCATGTCTTATAAAAGAGGTATCTGCCACAATGCTTTGATTTTGTAGGTCTCAAGGGAGTTTAGGAGGACATGGTCAAGAGATGGTGCTTACACACAGTGTGAACAGCCAACGTTAGTAACTGGCTTTGCTGGTGTTTTCACTGTGCAAATGAGGTATGAAATCTAGAGGAGACACTCCCAGTGCAGGACAGGATGGGAACACGGCACCAGTGTAGAAGGTCTGCACAGAGCCTTCCTGCTCGGTCCACGGTGCTTTCACATTTTTGAGCACCTGAGACATGGGGGTTCCTGGATTTAGATGTTGATGGAGCCAAATCCCTCCTGTTTACTGGGATCCACCTTTCTTGTGTTCAGTCAGAAACAACTGCACCCAAACTTGGAAAGGGCCTTATTACTTTGTTCCCTGATGCACAACAAAGTTTTTGGCTTTTAGCTGAAAAGCTACAGTTTCAGATACTACTTTCAGTTTTCAAGTAAATGAAAGAAAATATACTTAAAATTTCCCTGTCTTCCTCCCAGGTGTGTTCCTCTCCCTAATTTCTCCTCCAGTATATTCAGAAGTTCCCAGTTCTCTCTGGACCTTTTCCTTTTTGCTCCTTCTGGGTTAAAGTCCCTGACTTCTCTGAAGATGAAGTACTAGGGAGTTACAGCACTACTGGGGACATGAGGGCCTTCCTTGCCATTTTTTCTCCTGAGAAATATATGGATGAGGGGAACAAGATGACCTGTGAAGATCCTGTGTAGTTACTGTCATAGGATGGATGGATCTTTCTGGTGCCCTTTGTCCGTTGCTGTACCAGTCACAGCAGGTGTTAGTGGAGCACACTCCCTCCTTTGCCCTATATAAAAGTAAAAGGGTTTTGCAGTCCCGTGAAGAGCAATTCTGTCACATCAGAGGTGTGATGGAGGACTGTTCCTTGGTGGAAATGCCAATGTCCTGTAACAACAGCAGCTGACTGATGTACCCGTGATTTCATCCTACCAAGCAACAGGTGAGTGTGAGGGAGTAGGTGAAAAGGAGATGTATGTCAGGGGAATATGCTGGTAAGCAGAGGCCTGGTGGGAAGATTGAGGGAATGTGCCAGTTAGGGAGAAGCCTGTGTGGTGGGTGCTCTGATGTACAAATCCTGCTGCAGCCATGCTCAGTAGAGAGGGGGAGGGATCCTTGTTCTGCATGACTTAGTGCCTTGCTGACTGTGGAAGCTTTTGCTGGTCAGATGCCTCTGGTGGCTGGGGGCAGCTCTGACTGCTCCCCTGGCCCTAGCCCACCTCGCTCAGGCTCTCCAGCCATGTGTGACATTAAGGCTCCTCTAGGTCTTGGCAGGTTTCGCAAGGTTGATTGGGACCAGTGCGTGTCACTCTCGGCCACTTCCTCATCACCATAACTCTGGGATGAATAACAAGAGGCCGAGAATCTGCTAACGCAGGCCCCGGCAGAGTGCCCCATCACTCTCTTTTATTTGTACTGGAGATTTATGCTACCTATCTCACTTCCCTTTGTCCACCAGCCGGGCCCTATAAGTCATGTCCTGGGGCTGACAGGTCACGTGTCTCGTGCTGCTGCCCTGTCAGAGTGACTGATACCAGGGGGTGATTAAAAGAGAGGAAGGGTGAGAGGTCAGCAGCAGGCAGCATGATGTGAGCGGGGGGGATGTAATTATCACTCCTGTGACATACTGCTGGGGGCTTTCATGGATCGTCACCCGGACTGGAGGTGGGGAGGGCAGTGCTGGAGCAGGGAGTGGGAGTGGATGGACACAAGGCAAGAGTAGGCAGTGGGGTTACAGGAGGCAGGGGCTTTCTGCTTTTCAGAGAAACTAGGAAGTGTAAAGCCCAAGCTGTTCCCCAACTCGACTTGTAGCCTGCAGAAAGAGAGAAAGACCATTTGCAAAGCTGCCAGGATCAGGAAGCAGCCCTCTGTCTGGAGAGACTTTTGGCCACTTATAAAAATGTTTTAAGTTCCCTCGGCTGCTGCATCCCAACACTCACAACACAACATAGAGCAGAGTACCTTCAGACACTGAAAATTAGATGTGCGTGTGCTCTGCTGGGAGTGATTTGATGGAGAAACTGGCAGGCTCAGTAGCCTGGTGCCCTGTGCTGACACTGCCCATTTCCTTCTGCAACTGCCATGTCTGGAGTCTTGTGCACAAGAGGAGACTGCCCGGGTAAGTAGTCTTCTATATACACCATCCAGGCACCATATTTGAATGTCCCCTTTGAGCTCCAAATGTCCCATCTGCCCTTCAGCAGAGCAAATAATGAGGAAAAAGTAGATGGAGACAGACTGAGAGGTACATACGCCTGTCCTGTAGAAGATGATTTTGGATGGAACAGGAGAACAGCTATCATGTAACCATATAAGTGAGAGAAAGTATTTAGATTCTCACAGTGGGAAGATTAAGAATGCTGTCTGGGACATAGAAGCTGGAGAGGCTAAGATGATGTTGAGAATTGTCTTAGTGAACATAGTCCTGACTCAGGCTCCAGTGCTGCTGACCTTTGAGATAAGAAGTGAGAAGAGAGTTTACTGTTTCTGTCTCTAGTCTGACTTAGATAATTCCAGGGTATTGGAGTTTTCTCACAGATTCTCTTTGTGTCTTTCTAAGGTTCTATTGCTTAAACTTGAATTTCTAGTTTGGTCATCTTGTAACTGGAAACCACTTCGGTTAGGTGTTCCCTAGGCTAGGACTGAGGGCTCTCAACCTCTGAGAGTATACATGGAAACACTTCCAGTTCCCATGTCTTCAGTGACTCAAACTGTCTTGGTGAGCCACAGAATAGCATGGGTATCTATTCTGGGCACATTCTATCACTATGGGCAAGCCTGAAGTTTGGTGAACTATGCATGGGAAGGTGGTAAAGAACATACAGTGCTATGCTGTCATGTCCTCAGAGTTGAGAGATGCAGGAAGGTCCCTGTAGAGTAGGCAAGTGGTCAATACTCAATTGCTAACAGTAGCTGTCAATCAAGTGTCACAGGAAGGTTCATGAAGCAGGCAGATGTGCCCTATCACTAGGGTCTTCCCCTAAACTTTTGTAGTTGGAGGATGGTGATGTGGACAGCTGTACCTAGTGCCACTTTGACCGCTTTGTGACAGTACAGGGAATGACAGTTCTTTGTGCCTGAGGATGAATATGTACATCAGAGCTGCTCTATTTGTCTCTCAGAGGCAGCGATGGAACTCCCTGGTGAAATTCCATGGGCCAGGAATAATTTATGTTTAGAGGAAAAATCTCACCGAATAAGCTAGAGTAAATATTATTCATGCAGTCTGAATTAAAGGATAAGTGTATTCTAAATGTTGTCTTTCTCACCAGCTCTGGACAGAACTGTCACACCTCACTGAAGCTCAGAACTTAATTTATCATTAAATTACCTAAACTTAGAAAGAATCACGAAACTCAACCATATGTGCAGCAGGTGATCTTCAGTCTCCAAATTGTGCATATTTGCTTTCTGTGGAGAGAAAAGGACACATTCCTTTGGGTTCTCAGCAGTATCATGGTACATGTATAGTGGCTCTTCTCTCTGCTTCGTTTCATCATAATCACACTGGCAGGCATAGAGAGGACTTAGTTAATGCCTTGTATTATTATCATTCATGCTAGTGTGGCTGCACTGTAGGTTTTCAGCTAGGAATTTATTTCTGGAAGGGACTATGGTTATGGGTAGTCTCTGTCATGTTAGCAGAGTGTTTCAAGGTATTTGCAGATTCAGAGAAAATACAGAAGGAAGGAATGCTGAAAATTAATCTAATTCAGCCAAAATATACTTATATGATTACTTCCAAATGCTTACCTAACTTGATCTTTCCAAACAAATTATTTCCAGACTTTACTACATATACAGCTAAAATATTCTTTGAGCTTTCTAAATCTCCCTTGATGCAGTTTAAGGCTACAATTACTCCTGCTTTCCAAAGACCTTGCCTCTTCAAACCAGCCTGCTATGAATTTAAAGATTGCCATCATGTCTCTTCAAGTCTTCTTTTTTTCTAGACTAAACAAACATGGTTACAGCCTTTTTCATGCAGGCCAGGTTTTCTAGATGTCTAATAATTCTTCCTTAACTTCTCTGTGCCCTTCTGTCTTTTCTGCTTTTCTTCTTGAACCTCAGTGTCCAGTGAGGAACAAGAAAGGGCCAAAAAGTCCAACACAGACCTTATTAACAATAAGGAGAGGACAAGGATTAGTTCTTGTGCCTTACAGGCTGTTCTCTTGTTTGTACAGACCAGTACGTTATTTGCCTTTTCATAACAGCTTGACATGTGGGTTGGTCTTCAACTTGAAACCCACTGTGTCTCCATATATTCATTTCTGTAGTGCTGCTCCCTACCTGATTCTTCTGCAGACCCATGACTGAAACTGAATGCTCAAGCTCAGTGTACTGGAGAGGGAACATGCTAAGGGAACTTTAATCCATCTCCTCCATCACTTCCAAGTGCACCATGCCTGTAGTATGTTCTGAGCTGAGGCAGTGTGGCTCTGCAAGTCTCTCACCTTTCATTTAGTTGTAGAGTTGCATTTGTTCGTGTTATTCCTACCTGATGGCTGTGTGGTGCTGTGGTGGCCCTGCTTCCTTTCCTCCAGATGTTTTCTCCAATTTGTCAAGGTCATTTTGGATTCTCTGCCCATCCTAAAATGTCCATTCAATATTTTCCACCTTAAGAAATCTAAATTTATGTGCAAAGTTTCTGGTACAGTGAAGCCTGTGATGACAGGTGACCACCCCTTGGAAAAGACAAAAATATACCTTACTGGAAATCATCTCAAAAGTTATTGAAAATTGGAAGGGTGGGAATTGGGAACTGACAATATACTATCCATGTATGGACCACTGAGTCATGTCCTATTTGGCAATGCTGGAACAGTTTCCTTTTTTAGTGTGGCTTAAAGAAATCTTGTCACTTAAAAGTACTAGGGACTGAAACCGAGTGGTATTGGGAAATGAGAGACCATAAGTGACATACAGTAGAAAGCTATTTGGGTTAAAAAGAGCTGTGTGAATACATCCAAGATGTTTTGCAACTATTTTAACTAGAAAGTAGGGTTCCTTTTGCTTGTGTTCCTTTTCTAAAAGGGTTATAGCTAGTGACATTGGCAGGAAATGTTTGATGAATGGGAAATTTTAAATCAAGGAGGAGTTCCAGATGGGAAATCTGAGTGTTTGTCAGAAACCTGGGTTGTGAGTCCAATCTGGGGATATTAAAGCATATGGACTACAAAGAGCTCTTCTACACCAAACAAGTAAGTTGTAATCTCACACACCAAGTGCAAAATCCTTCTTTTCTTTTGTCTTCATGCCCAGATTCATTCCTCAAAACCATTTGGTGAATTTCAAACAGCAAATACACTTGAAAGAATTCAACTTGAACAAACAACCCATCAATAGAGAAATAGGTTAAATATGGCAAATAGAGTATTTGTTAGATATCGCTCACTTAGCTTTACAGAGGACTAGAAAGGGTAAGCCAAAACAGCTATTCCTAGTCATTGCACAAAAGATGTTTCCTTGAAGAAGGCATTAGGAGTTCCTTATTCTGGAACAAACAAAAGGGAAAATTTACTGATGATGAGCTCTGGCAATGGTGATGGGAGTCAAAACGATATGGTGGTAAACAGAGGGACTGCATGAGGATAGGCAGGGAGTATAAGAGCAACAGATAGGAGTGTGAGACACCAGAGGGATGGGGAGCATGGGGGAGGAGGTGAGGGAATGAGCCAGGAGAAGACAGCGTGACTGCGTCTGATCTACACTGACGAGTACCAATGTTAACTGTCACCTCTCATCTCCAAACTAAATCACGCCTGGAATTGGAGGCAGCAACGAGCTGATAGAGTCAGCCTTAGAGAGCCGACAAGTCAATCAGAGCGGAGATGCGTGGAGAGACACCAGCTTTGTAGGGCTCAGTGCCTTCATTCATTGTGGGATTTACACCTGTCAGACTCCTAGCGGGGGGAGCATGCTGGGACTCGCTTTGGCACCACTTAAAATGGGACAATAGACACATTACAGCGATCACCCTCTGATCTCCTGTCCTCTGGAGGGTGTGTTTTATATTACAGCAGCTCAGCTGACTTTGCAAGTTGAATTTGAAGCTGAACACGCCTGCTGCTATGGGGAAAGGACTGCCTGCATTTCAGCACCCAGAGGGTTATTCCCATGCAACTGCAATGCCTCAGACCAGAGGGGGAGGAAGGGCTGTGCAGGGCAAGGGGAGATGATGGGGTAACTGTTCACTAACCAAAAGGCTTCAGAAGCTATGTAGGCTGCACAAACCTATCTCGTTATATGAGTCTAACATGATATTTATTAGAAGAGGTCAGCGAAGGCCAGAACAAGAGATCAACCTCTGTGTCTTCTACTCAGCTCTTCTCAAATACCTGCAGAGCTCCATAAAGACTCTCTTCTCCTTTCAAAAGAGTGCCCAGATCAGAACTCTTCCCTGCTGGCTAAATCCTGGGTACCAAAGCTTGTGATACAGGCTTTGAGCTGCCTGATCTCTTAATCCAGCTGTGTGTATTCATTTGAAACTGAAAGCAGCTCCTTTTTGTCGTCTGCTTCTCAGCATTAACTTCTCTTTGATGTAATTCTTGCTTCCGATGCTCTCTCCCTTCATGGGGAAGATTAGTGTGAAATTGGCCTGCTTCTCCAGAGACTGCAGTGTTAAGCCTCCAACACTTGGTCCTTATTGGAAATACTTAACCCACATCGAGAAGAGGGGGAGGGAAGGAAAGTGTAAGAGTTCCAGACTTGACTCTGCCAGGGCTCTGTTGCCTCCTTTCCCTTCAATGTTTTGAGAGTGGGAAGCATGAATATCAAAGGAGGTAGGGATGTGCTTTGAGTGATGCAGGTATTTTAAAGCAGAGACTAAGATGCCATCTTAATGCAAGGCATATATCCTCTCAGGTTGAGAAGAGAGAACAGCAGTGCAGTGGTAATCAGAGGGCATGCAAACAGTATGCTCAGACTGGTCAGTGACACATTTTGGGAATTAAGCCACAAAATTGGTCATGGCTAATCTATTTTGAAGAGGTACACTTAGAGATGGACTTCCTATGCCAATGTGGTGGGGTTGAAGAGCAGGAGACAGAATTTCCCTTTTGTCAGAGGGATGTGCCTGCAGGGCTGCCTTTTGCTTCACTTGAAGCTTTTACTCTTGAGAAGACTGATGGGTTCAGCACAAAGAAACAGTGAGCTCCAGTACTGCAGTTCCTGAGTATCTATGCCTTAGGCAAGTTGCTTGTGACAGTCTCCCTTCCCCATAGTGCCAAGACAACATGCCTTGCTCTCCTTTTCACCCTGCTTCTTGCTCCTGCCTCTCCCACATGGCTGCTTTCTGCTTGTCTTCCAATCATCCTATCATCACATGTACTTTATTCCACCAACCACTTCCACCAACCCTTGGACCTGCTCCTTCCTCTTCCATCAACCTCTGCTGCCTGCACTCTTCCTTCTGGTGGTTCTTCCCTACTCTCCATACCCTCACATCCTGACATTTGCTGCACTCCACCACACCATCCCCTCCTGCTGGGCCCTGCTCCATTGCCCTCCCTACAAACACATGGTGCCATTATCTAAGGAAGGGCCTTGAGCACCCCCTTGGTTTAGCCTTGTGCTTCCTCTTGCTTGGTCGCCCCCCTCCCTTACCCAGGTCTGCAAATCACTCCTTCCCATGTCAGCCAGCAAATTGGTTTATCCTCCCCCCATCCCAGCTTTCATTACCCTGCCGAAATGAAGCGATATCTCCTCGGTGGAGGCTTCCCGTCGCTGCAGCCAGTACCCAAATCATGAGAGCTGGCATAATAAATGAAGACAAAGTGCCGGCGGCCCGGGCCATCTCTCCCACTGCGCCACTAGCCGCTGCCAGCTTCATTATTCGCTTAAGTTGCCGGAGAAAATTACTTAACCCTGACCCGTGTATTAGGGCCCTGTATTAATGCTGCGACAGGCGTCTCTTACAGCAAAGAACAATTTATTAGAGCCGAAACAGGCTGCTTTTCTCTGTCATTTTTCCAATCTGAGCTTTGAACACACATCATTAAACTTGTCTGACTCTCTCCCCTTCTCCATCATTCCTTTTTTATTTTTTTAAACAGAAAGTGCTGTAGAGAATAGAGATTGTTCTGAACTCACTGAGTGCCTCAGACTTTGCCCCCTCCTTTCTTCCCCTATGCTCTTTCCTCCAAACACAGTCCATTTCTCCATCTCTCTCTGTCTAATTCACCCTTACTCTCCTCTCTTTGTGTTCATATTTCTCTTTTTCAAACTCTTCTTCCTGATATTCTCTCATATTCTCTGCATGCTTGCCTGTCCCTCTTTGTACAGGTGTCATACTCTCACTCCATGAGCTCGCCTAATCTCACTTCTTTCTCTGAGCCAAACTGGACAAAATATGCTGGAAAGTGCATGTTCCCTATGCCAGAATAAAGTTTGCTCCACCTTGCCCTGCTCTGGGATTTTCTGGGATACTAGAGATCATCAGAGCACAGAGTTGCCTATGAACTCTTTTTCAGCACTGTCACCCTCATCCTATTCTCTCCAAGGTCTGCACCTAACCGCTGTTGTGGCCTCGACTCAGGAAGAGTTTCAGAGGACTGGCTCTGTGTGTTTGAGGGAGCTTGTTTACTTGCTGAAATGTTTCCAAATGCTTTGGTGGGGTTCAGTTAGGCTCTCTTTAAAGATGACTCTAGTAATTAAATTGACACTACACAGCCTTCAACTGGGAGGGGTTTAGCTGGAGGCTGTTTTCTGATGTACAGCAGAGAGAGAGAGGAGGAGAAGCAGCTGTACAGGCTCTTCCTCAGACCTCATTGCTGAAACCTCACAAAGATGATGGTAGAACACTAAGGAAAAAAACAGCTAGTAGCAGTGGCTTTTGCAAATGCCTGATCATTTTTGGTTTGAGATGCAAGGTCTAGACTTCCTCACTTGAAAGCAACCTGGGCTATGTGAGTGCAGAATGCTAGGTTGGACTGGGTGTCCGAAGTTGGAGACTAGCAGTTTCAGTGGAGTCTCAACTGTTTAAGGCTTGGTGAGAGGGCATTTGTGTTCTACTGCCCAGGACTGAGAGCTTAGTCCCTGGGTCAGACTGCCTATTGTGCTGTTGTAGTTTGTCTCCAGAACTCCTCTGGTCAGAGGTCAGATTAGCTGAGGGACTGGCTTGAAGCCTATATTGGCCTTATTATCAATTTTATTAAACCAGAGTTACCTATTAATAGAGAAGGATTCTGTATTAATTAGCTGACTGGTGAGACTAGAAACTCAAGGCTAAGCCTTTAGCATCTTTAGAAGGAAATGGCTGGAATAATCCAGAATTTCAACATACAAGATATTTATGACAAATATTCCTCTCCATTTCCATTTTACTGGTGATTGCACAAGAAAACAGCATGAAATTGGTATTTTGTTAAAGAGAAAAGGCTAAATATACAGACTTTCACAAATCAATCTGTCTTCAAAGATTTCTAACTCTGGTTCTGGACCTACTCTTACCTGTCTTTTAAGGACCTGTTCTTTGCCAATAATTTTCTCATGGGAATAAGTGAATGAAGAGAATTTCCTAAGGATTGAATGGATCATGGTGACCACTGTGCCCTCCAGCTAGCTTTACAAGAGACATATATTCCTGGACATGCCCTCTATTTGTCAGCAATGAAACTTGGTGCTAAATGGGAGGCCTTGCCTTGTGTGGAGGGTCTGCTTCTCTCTGCTTCTGTTTGGATCTCCCTGAAGAGCTGGAGATTACTCTAGCTCAACATATGGTCACGGGTAGATGGGATTAGGCTAAGAAGGGATAGGAGATCTGCCTGGTTTGGGAGTTGGGAGAGATTGTCTGTGCTACTGTATGCAGAACTCCATACACTGCGAGTGCTACACTGAGCACTTCTGTCTGCCTTCATAGTCTACTGCATGATCTAGATGAGAAATATTTCTGGTTTCACATGAATTTATTGTTGGACTGAGTTTCCTGCAGTCTGTAGAGTCTGTAGAGTGGCTTCTCCTCATCTTGAGCCTAGAGGATTTGCTTTTGTCAAAGGAAGAGGGGAGTTCAGACCCCATAATTTTTTTTTCAATCTGCAGCTGCTCATTCAACACTTTAACTTCTCTGTTGCAGCTTTTCTTTCCAACATGGACCTTGCAAAGACCCCTTTGTCATCTCAAAGCAGGATTTTTGACAATCTTAAGTAGATCATTGCCAAGAGATTAATAACAAAAAAATCATAATAACTAAAGCATTAAATGATATTAACTATGGGTGTAATAAATTATATTAGTCCTATTTAGTAGAATCTTTTTTATCTTCCTGTCCACTACAAATTTGTCTGGGGTGCCAAATGTTTATATTTTAAAAAATACCTCACTTTAATTTTAGGTTTTTTTCAAAGAATCATTCACATGCAATGTGGGAGTTCAACTTTTATCCTTGTCCTCTCCCCTAGAGTGTATACGGGCAGGATGAATTTTCAAGGCTGCTTACCTTCACAAAGAGGAAGAAAGTTATTTCTAGCAATGTCAGGAATCAAGGGGATTCTGTAGCTATTTGTCATGGGAGTGATTGTGAGCTGAAGGACAGCAAATTCATGAAGACATAAACATGGTTCATGAGATAGCTTGGGGGCTGGTGGGTATCACAGCACTGATTCCTCTAGAATAGGTGAAATGTCTCAGGAGACATGCATGGAAAGAGTGGTGGAAAAGCTGGATCACAGTACAGTCTGGGGTAGTTTTCCTGTACTTGTACATCATTTCTGTAAGTGAGCCAGTCAGGGGTCCTAAGTTTTAGGCACCTGTTGAGGGATCAGCTGAATTTCAGTGAAGAGCCATGCATCATCTCCTCATGTAGCTGGGAGGGAGGCCAACACTTGTGCATCTTCTTCTTCGACCATCAGGGAAGAGCCAGCGCCAGTAGGCTTTTGTTTACAAGTGTGCAGGTTTTGCCACCACATAAAGCACCTCTCCAGCTACTAAAACTGCTGGTCATTGGAACTTTTAAATTGCTTTTTCCTCAGATAGTAGGAGATCACTGGGGTTGACATGGAGAAGAGGGGTAGAGAAGGCAGCAGTGAGGGTGAGAGGAGATGGTTGGTTGGTGTGGCTGCTCTTCTGCTGGGAGTCCCTCCCGAATTCCCTGCCACTCTCCTGCTTAGCCTGATAGCTCCTCCAAGTTCTCTAATCACCTTCTTGCTGTAATGAGCCTCTCATCTCACTGATGGAAATCAGGGTATTTGGTTATGAAAGGGACACTGTTAATAACACGATCTCTCCCTTCCCCACTCCATCCCCCACTACCCCAGCCAGCCCCCCTTCCAGCTCTCTACACAATTCTCTCAATTAACGATAGGCAGAAATTAATTTTTCCCCTGGACTGAAACAATTGCTTGGCGGAGGATTGCCAGCTCGGCTCCAGATAGGGACCTTTCCCAGCAGAGCCTAGAGAAAGGAGGAGAGATGGAGGCGATAAGCAGGGCCCTATCAGCAGCCACAGGACGCAGTAATACAAATGTTATCCTTAGAAATGTATTTAAAGAGGATATGTTTATAATTCGAAGGGGATTGTCAGGACTGCTCCCCTCCCCCTCCCCATAGATCTGTGCTGCTGCCTTCTTCCTTACCATGAAGTACTCTCAACCCTCCTAAAGGCTTGGCAATGTCAGCACAGCAGGCTTCCCTGGCCACAGCACGAAGTAGGAGGAGGGGGTGCCTGAGTGCAGTGTTAGAAATGGCTGTGAGAAGCCACAGCACCCAGCAGGCAAAAGCCAGGAAAGGCAGCAAGCAGGATCTGCTCAAGGGGCAGGGGCTTGTAGCAGTTCTGCTTGGGTCTTGAGCAACCAGAGGCAAAGAGCTGGCAAATACACTGTGCTGAAAGAAAGTGGCGGTAGGAGGAATGAGCAAGTATATGGAGGTAAGGGAGGACAGCCCTAGCTGTAGGTTGGTCTGGAGGGCAGGGAGAGTTTAAGTGCAGCCTGAAGCAGGATCTGGTTGCTGTTGCATGTGGCTTAGAAGATGCTGTCCTCTTGGTTGCTTTCTCAAGGTAGACATTTATGGATCCCATATGCATAATAGCTCCGTGTTTAAAAATAAGCCATCCAGGCCACCCCAACAGATGCCAGCCAACAAGTGTGCTCCTGGCTGAAACACCCAGCCTAGTTCACACACCCAGCAAGCAGAGCACTTTCACCTTCCCTTCAAATCAGGAATGACAAAAAAGGCCTTCTGGCAACCCCTGTCTGCCCACTTTATGCAGACTTGTGACATGCCTTGCAGCTCTATGTAAGACCTGCTGCTCTTCGTTTTACCAGTTGATCTTACTGCAACAAACAGGCAGATAATCACAAGATGCAGGGCAGCAGAGGAGGAAAATGAGAATTCATAGAGGATTTTTGGGAAGCAAAAATCCCTGTAACTGCAAAAGACATAATTCCACCCTCCTCGAGGCTTCACGTGTCCTTGTGGGTGATCCCCACACTTGGCTGTGCTGACTTGCTTTGAGGCCTATAGGTTTTGAAACACTGCTTGTTCTTGCTGTGGGCAAGCTAGCACTCAGTTTCTGCCCAATGACATTAACATCTACAATATTCCAGCCCTCACCATCGTGACTGGTACCACTGCCAGCTCTCTGCTGCCATGGTAAATATACTTCTCGGAACATCAAAGCATCCTCAGGGGATTTAGTTGAGTCCCTGAGGCTTACCGGTAGACTGGTCAGTGCTCCTCTGGGTGTATCAGAGGCCACTGTTTTTATACTAGCAATGGCAGGTACACAGGGACCACAGTAAGAACCCAGACCATTCCAGTCCTACAGAAGTCCTTGATCACTTGGCAAATAAAACAAAAATATAAAATAAAACACCCTAGCTAAGTAGCTTCATGACCAGGCTTTCAGAGGAGCTATCAGACAAAGAGGAATCCTGTCATTTATTTAGCGCTTCTTTATTTCCTGCTTTGCTTGCCCTGAGTTTGCCTTTTTATTTAGTTCTTGCTTCCAAGTTACAGCATTAACATCCTTTCTGCTGTATTTAAATGTCTTTTCCATGGAAGAATTCAAGTAAAGCCTGTTTCATTTTTTAAATTTCTCTGTGGAGGAACTCTTCATCTGTAACACCTTGTCTCTCACCTGTCAAAGTAATAATCATGTTTGTTTTATGTTGCCTCACACCTATATTTAGTGTACTCTTCACAGCAATCAAGAGCTTGACTTTGCCATATAAGCAGGAGTGGCACCTTGTCACAAGTCCCAGCCATGTATCCCACACATGATCAGTGCTCAGCTGACTGCTATCAGTGATGGAGACCCTGTGAATCCTCACTGAGGCAGGATCTGCACCGCTGCTCAGTACTCAGCACACAGTGCTGGAAGGAGAGTTCAAACACACCAGGTTTCACAAATCTTCCAGCTCCACTCACTTCAGCTCACTCTGCCTCCTCCATGCAGACTTTGTCCATCCACTGCCAGATGTGTGAAGGCAGGCACCAGTCCTAGAGCGTGCAGAGCACCTAGTGGGACAGGTAATTTGGTAGACCCTGCTGGCCTGACAGTACAGGGGAGCAGTGGTAGACCAGAGAATTTCTGATTCAGTGATTCTGAAGAAAAGATTCATGTTTTAAAATGCAAGATCAATTTGTTGCTGTTAAGCCTGAAAACCTCTTCCATTTGCTGTGTGCAAGTGAAGTCTTTTGGCCTCATATAGTTGTTGTTGGCTGGACTTCGCGAACGAAGATCTTGGGATAAGCCTGCGCAATGGATTTTTTAAGTGAGGCACAGGGTGCGCAGAACTGGCCCCACTCCCTTTACTCCTGAGGCTCATCTTGCCACGGCCGAGCAGCTCGGATGGCGACAGCGAGTTCCTCCAGGATCGGAACCGGCGTCCTCAGAGGAGGAGCCGGCTCCACAGGCGGGGGCCTACGCCACTCGGCCAACGCCCACCGCCTCTCAAGTGTAACATACAAACAGAAAAGCAATAATGTCAGGCTGTTGAGAAATCCTGGGAGCCCACGTGGGTCAGAGCACCAGAGGAAGACCTTGCCTTGTCCTCTCTGCCACCGAATGACACAAACGTGGCACTGCAGCCACGCCTGTAACACGAGCTGGGGCAGGCCCCAAAAGGTGGCACTCCTCATATAGAGGTGCTATGGGGAAACAATAAAACCCAAAATCTAGCCCACATTTAACAAGACTACCTTAACCCACTGGGAGATTAAAATACAACATTTACAGATAGGCCAGCCCCACTTTCTGTATTACTGCAAGTTCAGAGCTAGGAAGTTCTTTTAGACATCTCCCTGTAGTGTATTAGGGACACTGGAAATTAAGCACAGATCTGTCACAGGGCATTGAAATACAGGTCATCCCTAATTACTGGGACTATCAGGAATCCTTAAAGTCCACATTAAATGAATACCAAAGATGCTGGCAGAAGATTGCTAAGAGGAACATAAATGTAGGCCTGAGTTTCACTGCACCCTCAAACACACCTGAGAACCAGAGCATATTAGGGAAACACCACCTGATGCTTGTAGAACATTACCAGAAATAAACTGACCTGCTCTGTTCCACAGCCTTTGGCAAGAGTCCTGATATTGGGACAAAAAATGATCTTTGACTGTAGAGAGACTTACTGCCTGTAAAAGAAAGCAGACGGGTTATCTACCCTGCAAATGACACTCAAGAAGTGAAAACACCACATTTTTTTTTTTCTGTATCTCTCCACTCCTGCCCTCACTCCCTCAGCAGCTTGGTTTCTCCACCCATTCCTAGCACTGCCAGACAACTGCTGCAGAGCAACATGCATCGACACTGATGGTGTTGGGGTAATCTCTGTCACAGGAGCTGACTCATTCTTCCAGTGGAGTCACTAACTTGAACTGTTACACTCTCTTGTTTGATAACATTGGAATGTGAAGCTAGGATGGGACCCACTGTGTAAGGGAAGGACACAGAGCTGTCTCTGTAACTGACTGATTAGATTGAGCTACTGCACTGAAGTTCCTGGGTTCTCTGCATGTCATTTTTTCCCTCAGCATCTCCCACTGTTGCCAACCTGACAATCCTCAATGAGGCTGTAGGGCCACCTATCCTGGTGGCAGTGATATTCCTCCCCTTTTCCCTCATATTTGGTAGCACTAAAATACTCTTAATTGATAGTGGCATGCCTAGTTACTCAGAAAGGGCTACTGCTAGATCCACCACTAAAGCTACCACTAGATCATTTGCATGGCCTTTACTAGCTGGCGTTCCCATGAAACCAGTGGTACCAAACACCAGGAAAAGAAGATGAGCTCTTTGTGTTTGGACTGTGTCACTGTTCTCCCTATGTTCTTGGGGCTGGTATTCACTGATTGTTGCCTTGCACACACAGCCAGAGCCTCCATGACAGCTTCCTCCCCTCCCTGCCAATTTCACCCGCTTTTGTCACTGGACCATTCATGATGAGCCCACCTGGCATTAGTCACCTTACACAGATATCCACACTGGTGAACTGGCACCTTCAGAGCGGAGCAATCCAAGGCAGACTGTACCAGTTTCCAGGGAGCAGCACCAGGGAAGGTCTTGTCAGGAGCAGAGCCTCCCAGATACCATTTTTGTCTACATGCAGGTGCTGTTTAAGCTTGAACAGTGTTGGCAGCTGGGAAACTGGGCTTTGAAGGTGTCTGAGGGAGTGTTCTTACAAGACAAGGAGACACAGCCAGTTAGTCACCCGAAGATACTGGGCAGTGTTTGGCACAGACACACAGAGAAGGTCTCTCCCTCTGGCCCACTTATATTTGTTGGTAAGGGCTGGATCTCTGCTACAGGGTACATCCCACCACACCCACACAACTCGACCAAACTGACAGCCCAAGACTTTCCAATGGTCAACTTGCAACTTGACAGCCAAAGTCTTCAGAAACCCCTTCCAGGTGGTGGGGCAGGAGGGAAGCATGGCAGTACAGCCTTGTCCACTGTGCACTTCTCCCTCCCTTCTTCCTTTCAGCCCTGTCCTTTCTCAATACCCAGGAAAGATTAACTCCTCTTCGCACACCAGAGAAAGTTATTATCATTAATGAAGAATTAAAAGGAAGTGATTAATAAAGGGCCCTTATCTGGCCACGAGGAGGAGGCTGGACAATGGGAGGAAGATGGAGAAAATGAAAAACAATAAATATGAAGTGTAAAAGGAGGCGAGCACTGCTCCCACTTGTTAGATCGCAGCTGCATCTCCTGAGGGGGGAAGGCTCCAAATTGCTAATTACTGCCTCTGAAAAGACCTCGCTCTGATATGTTTTCTGCTGAAAGGTTCCCATTAATGAAGCAGCGATGATGCCGTTTCCCTTTGACTTGCCTTCAATTCCCTCCCTGAGCTTCCTCCCAAGCCGGGAACAATGAGGCCCTGGGAGCTGGCGGCTCCCACAGGCCTTTCGGAGACTAGGCCGGGGGCAGCCGAGTGAGGGGAGCCGAGCCGGCTGTGAAATATGGAGGGGGGAGATAAGGCAAAGACAGAGGAAAGAGGCTCACTCCCAGGAGCCCAGGGAAAATTTGCAGTTATTATGAAGGAGATGAGACAGATTAAAAGCCCTTGTGTTCTGCGCTGCCCTTTTATTTAGTGGCTTCATCTCTGAGATGAAAGAAGTTGGAAATGACTTTCTCTGCATTTTGCTGCAAGAAGCTTCACGGCACATTTTTTGACTTTATTCCTCCCTTTGTCTCTTGTCCCCTTTCTGTCTCTCTTTTTCCTTTTAACCCCTGGAAGGTTTTGCTGAGAAGTGCCGTGGGACCAGGCAGAGCATTTGCTGGGGTAGAGCAATGACCCTGCTGCTCTCCCTGTCCTACTGGGGTGTACGGCTCCTGCTGCCCTCCGGAGAGGGAGCCGGAACAAGGCGCTGCCGTGAGGAGTGCCCAGCGTCCAGCATCCAGCCAAGCTTCCTCTCCAGCTCACCTCTGAAACATCCCTCACCACTAACACCTCCTCTCCGGTCCAGGCCCAGCAGCAGTCCAGTGCAGGTGATCATGGCCTCTGGGTAGGAAAAAAACCCCTGTCTTTACAAAGCCCAGTGATGGTGAACAGTCCATCTAGGATGAGTACTGAACATTTTGTATCCCTGGAGCATTTCACGAGCCAAACTAGTGCTGAGGAGATGGGCCAGTTCTTACTGTCTGTGCAGGCAACCTACAAAGTGCACTCTTTGCCAGGGACATGGGATGAAGTTGAATGCAGGCAAGGATTCAAAATTTACTGTTGCTGGCCCATGTTGGGGTGAACCTTGTAAAAGTGGACAGAAATATCATAAACTGCTCAAAATCAGATTAAACCAACTGCCTCATTATGTCTCTCCAGCTCCTAATCCAAATTTTCTGATTTTCCCCTGTATACATCAGTGCTCCTTTGCTACACCCTTTTAGTTCTTGGAACTTTTGTAATTGCAAGAGCACTTGCATCCTATCTCTTGCTTTTCCTCTATCTTTCTCCCAGAAAATCAACCCCATGCACCAGTCTGTTGTCCTTACTCAGGCCAAACACTGACATCTGCTGAAATTCAAGTGTTGAAAATGGGGGGAAAAAACAGACAGGTGAAGTACAATTCATACTAGTTGCAGAACAGTTTGTTGACCTACAGAAACTAGTTGGGAAAATGAGAGGAAAATAAGAGAAATTAGAGTGGGCATTGCTGCGATCTCCCCAGGACATCTGAACACAGGATTTCTTGTACACAATTGTTTGTCTGATTTGTTATCCTGCCTGGAACGGCAGCCAGTACCGATTACTTGAAATGAAGGGGTAAGAAGCTCTGAAGTTGATGTTTACAGAATAACCTTCCCATCAGGGGAGTTTCTTTCTAACCCAGACATTTTGTAGCTGTTTTATATCCTGAAGCATGAAAAAGGATTGCAGTGGTGAAACAGGATTAGATTTTAGGAGGGATTTGCTCTCAGAACTGAGAGTGAAAAGAAAACCCCTGTACCAGCAATATGAACTGGCAGGGGAAACAAAATCCTGCCAGCAAGTAAGGTAAATTACTGCCACAGAAAGGGTTAAAAAGACAAAAGGACGGAATTTTACAGGCAAATTAGTGCACAGAAAATAACTTTAGTCAAGTCAGCTACTGTAAATGGGATAAAAATTATCTACCTAGTGTTTGGTTTTCTACTTTTAATATTTCTTTTCCCAGGAAACTTTTCAGAGAAATAAAAGGTAATGAAAATGTTAACATGACAGCTCAGACCAATGTAAAGAACTGGTTATATAAAAAGCATGTGGAAAGCTCAGCAAAGCTAAACGCAGCTTGTCCTATTGGGATGTAGGAATCAATGGCAAACTCAAGAATTCGATTATTTTTGAAGTAACTTGACAAACTAGGGAGGGTGCCAGAGGACCGAGGAAAAGCAAGTGCCGTGCCAGTCTTTGGCGGAGCGGGGAGGGGTGGGTGGAACAGGGAGGAGGCAGTAATTTTGGCAATTACCACCCTTTCAGAATAACTTCTGTTCCTGGCAACATGATGGAGTAACAGAGGAAGGGGTGTGGGGGGGAAGTAAAAATGCAAATAAGAGATTTATGAGCAATAATCAGCATACATTTATAGACAACAAGTCACAGTGAGACAATCTGATTAATTACTTTCTCTTGTTTGAATTTACAAAATTAGCAAAGAGAATACCTCAAACATTACATATATGTATATATGTATGTATGTATATGGACTTTGGCAAACTTTTGAGATGTTGCCTCGTAAAACGTTACTTGAAAACCGAGCCAGTACTCGCTTGAATGTGATTGCGACTACCCGAGTTGCAAAAACAAACACCCCCCTCAAACAAAGAAACAAACAAACAACAAAACCCAAAATCCCACCTTCAACCCTCCCCCCGCCAAAACCCCGAAAACAAAACAAACACTGAGAATGAAAAAAAAAAAAAATCCAAACCCCGACCCCGAAGAAACATCATTAAAGTTGAGAAATAAAAAGGAATGCTAAGCAAAACTGGATAATGGTCGGATCGCGGAGCTTTATTCCGCCGGCGACGTGTAAAACGGGATGATGGAGAGACGGAAGGCTTAAGGAGAGGAGAGTAATACTGAGAGGTTTAAGGATATACACAGGTAGTCAGCCGCAAAGTGGAGGAGTTTGGGTACCGAGTTTATTGGTTGTTTATTAAAAATAAAATGCAATAGCCAAGCAACTAAAGGGTAAGTACAAGGCAAAGGCTGCTCCGTTAGCAGGCAAGGGAACTGCAATGGCTGCACCAGCGGCACTAACCACGGCGTAAACACACGCAGACGCGGAGAACTCCCCGACCACCTGCTCTCGGCGGCGGGCCGGGGCGGGCAAAGGCAGGCTCGACCCGGCTCGGCCGGCGGCGCTCGGTGTGCTCGGTGTGGCCGCGCCCCCGGCCCGGCCC
>VXAU01001242.1:2174908-2283843 GCA_013399695.1 Formicarius rufipectus | reverse complement strand
GTGGGACCGGCGGCTGTCGGGCCAAAGCAGCGGCTTCTCCCCAGAGGAGGGAGTCGGTGCGGCCACGTCCCTGAGGACTAAGGGAGGCGGCCTGCGGCAGTGTGTAGTTCACCGGGATGAGGGGCGCGGGTGTTTCAGAACACGATGGGGCGAGAAACCCGACGCCTGCAAGGCACGGGCAGGGAAGAGGGGATTGTGAGGTGGGGGATTTGGCCTGGACCTTGGAATTGACACAGCGGCAGCCTGAGGTGGAAGGGGTGGGATTTTTCGGCAGTAGGAGCTGGGGCTCTGTGTCATACACCCTGTTCTAAGGAGCACAGATTCCCGCGCGCTTTGCTTTGCTGTTGAAGTGATACTGGCTTGCAAACTACCTGTTTTACCATCTGTTTTACTCCCAGCTTTGCTGCTTGTCTACTTTTTGGAAGACTCAATCTGTTTGTCGAGCAGGCTAACGCTTCTGTGGCTTACCGACGCGAAGTAGCAAACTAGTTGCAAGCTTCCATACCCTTAGGATGTGTAACAGAGCATGCTGCTTCAACACAAAAGATGCAACCTTAAGGCCTTTTCAGGCACAGAGCACTTGGCCCAACTGCTGCAGTAGCGAGATCTATGCCACCATGGCTAGAAGAGGGATTTAACCCTTGCAAAAGGAAGAAGTGAGCATTAGCCGAGGAAGGGGCAGTTGTCCTGCATTGGATCCTCCCAGGCAACTACAAAGTAAGTGTCTAACTTGGTTAATGTTAAAAAGGCTTTAGCATACTACAGTCCAGTGATTTGTTGGTAGCAGTATTTATGTCTGATGTGCTAATTGTTGTCATTTTTAGTTGAAGTTGCCAATGGATGAACTGGTGCATGACTTGGCCTCGGCCTTAGAGCAGACTTCAGAACAAAACAAACTGGATGAGCTATGGGAAGAGATGGCACTAAGCCCACGGCAGCAGCGGCGTCAGCTTCGCAAGAGACGGGGTCGTAAACGACGCTCAGACTTCACACATCAGGCAGAGCATGCCTGCTGCTACAGCGAGGCCTCAGAGTCAAGCTTGGACGAAGCTGTCAAGGATTGTCGGGAGGTGCTGACAGCTAATTGCAGTGACTCTGATGATATGGCAGTGGTCAAACGACACCCAGCTCTTAGTGCCACCCTGAGGAGCAAGCAGCACTTGTGGCATGAGTCAGACTCCTTTACAGAGAATGCACCCTGTCGACCTCTCAGGCGCCGACGGAAAGTCAAACGTGTGACATCAGAGGTGGCTGCCAGTCTCCAGCAAAAGCTCAGGGTGTCAGAGTGGAACTACGAGAGAGGCTGCAGGTTCAAGTCAGCCAAGAAACAGCGCCTTTCACGCTGGAAAGAAAATGCCCCTTGGACATCAACCAGTCATGGCCTTTGCGAATCAGGGGAGAACAGGCCTTTTCTCAGCAAAGGGGGAAGGAAGGAGCGGATGGAATGTGAAGCTGATGATCAAAAACAGGGCTCAGATGAAAACATGTCGGAATGGTGAGATCTTGGTTTCTTCCCTGTGATAGTCAGATGACCACCTTGCTTGCAGCTGCTTGTAAATCCTGTGCCTTACTTTTTAAAGTTCTTATCAGAATTATTAAGTGCTGCTCTCTTTTTGAAGAGAAGTATTTCAGCTATTTCTAAACTGTAGATTTTTTTTCCAGGTCTTTCCTGTCAGTGCTGTATGATGGCCCAAAATGCTTCTCTGAAAAGTTGGCAAGCTGATATGTTTCTGGTTCCTGTTACACAAGGAGTCCTCTGAAATGTCTTTGGCCCTGCAGCTATAAAGTGGTGTGCTTGTGGCCTGTGGTTTGGACAGTAAATCCACTGTTGCCCCTTGAATTGTGTGATTGATATGAACTGATCTCAGTTTCTTGTTTTCAAAATTTACCATAGGTAGTCATAGAGAACAGATCAGATGCCCTGTCATTACTGCCAGCCCTTTGTGCAGATACTGTGTGAACCTGTGTGAACATCTTGCAGTTCAACATCTCTGATCTGCTCCTGAAAGGCTGCCTGTGGGGAGAACATAGTGAGACAGTAAAGAAGTTGAGGGGAACTTGGGTTACTTACTGGATAAGCCTCCGCAAATAGTGGAGTCTGGCATGCCTTTGTGTCCAGTTTTGGAGAACTTGGATGAATTTGTGGCAGAATCTCACAGGGGATTAAAGCAAGACGTTTAAATATCATGGTCTGAACCTACGTGTTGCTCTTGGGAAGTTTTTCCCTTGAGTGTGACTTTTATTCTTTCCATAGAAGGTTTGGGGTTATAAAACGGCTTCTGTCTGAAAAGATTTTTTTTGAGTTAGAAAAGAGCTAGCTGCTGAGAATCAAATGTCAGAGACTTCTTAATGAACAGCATACAGAAAACAAATGCAATTGTTTATTTTTCTAATTACCTTTGTGTAAGAAGCAGCAGACATCGAGGAAACATTCAAAAAAACCCAACATGTTCCATGAAATATGAGATTTGGAACTCTACTGCAGGACATTCTGGAGGTCAGAGATTTAAGAACATTCAAAAGGAGGATGTGGAGCATGGATTTATCAGCGTCTGTTAAACATTACAGCCCAGATGAAAGGTCTGGCTCAGGAAGTTCTTAAACTGTGGACTGCTAGAAGCTGGAGGAGTATACAGAGGAGTCTGCATTTGTTGTGTTCTCATGTTCTTTTCTCAGGCATCCGCTGTAATAGACCCTGTCAGACCGAGGACAGTGCATTTGGAACGTATAATTGTTTAATCTAGTATGATTGTTCATATGTTAAAGTTCTTTTAAGTGTTCTGGCAGTCTAGATTCTGCACTTTGTCAGAGTGGACAGGTGGCACTTCGTTGGTGTGGCTTCGTGGATATCAGTTAGAAGTGCAAATTTCTCAGTGATGTTTTCTGGGACGGTGTGAGGAACTTAGGTTGTAATAAGTCCTCACTGTCCTGGTTAGGGGACCACTGTTGCATTTTTACTGAGTCAGTGTCGTGCCTATGTAACTGTTACGGATGGAAGTAGCAAAAAAAAGAGGTCACTTTTTTCCTTTAAGAGGGGCTATTGTTGCTAGAAAGTGTGTGCGAAGTGGGTCTTTACAGGAGACTTGTGGGTGCCTTTTTGTTACTAGTTGTTAAAATCAGTTTTATCTTTTCAGAGCTATTTACTGGTATTCCAGAAAAAGGAATGTGCTGAGTAGCTTCTGAATGTTGTATGTCAGTGATCATGAACTGAGAGATAGCCTTACTTGATGTGGCAGTGATGGACGGTGTTCCTTGTTTTGGTTTTTGATTTTTTTACCCCCCAATTAGAGTCTGTTTCATCATGTCAGACTTGAAATTAAACCAGCAGGCTTTCATCCAGCCTTTATTTGTTCCAGCCTTTGAAAGAGTAAATGAAGAGCTATGTCCGGACTGTTACTTGAAGACCATGCTGGGAGATCACTTTGTTCTGTCTCAGTTGTCCCTTGCTCTCAAACTAATTATCGTGCAAGTGTATGCACCAAATGACACTCCCCATCTGCTGCCAAATCCTTGGGATTCTCTTTGGAAAGCTAGGGCTTGGAATATTTGACCTCTGCAATACCACGTGTGTGACCTGTGCTGTGACTCACTAGGGAGGGTCAAAGTTGAAGGGAGAAGTACATACAACTCTTTTCACTGTGGAGTATCCTTCATGGCAGTGAAGGATCATGCTTTGGTGTCTGGTACTCTAATTATAGCACTTTGCTGCTAGCAGCAGAGTGAAACTGGCTGTGTTTACCTCACTCCCACAGTGTGATTTTTTTTTTTTTTTGGTACAGTAAGAGAAGTACTTTGCACAGATGTATGACAAGGGCATATCCTGAGGAAGCGAGGAGAAAATTGGATGCCTAGGGGAGCGAATGATGCGGTTGTCATCACGAGGAAAGGTGACTGATGCTGTTTGTGGGACTTGGAAGCAGTCCATGGTGATCTGGTCATTTACAAAACTTTTGTACTGAACTGGTTCCACCACTGTTTCCTCCTCTAGCAGTAGGGATTTCCACAAATTAAATGGGTTTTTGGGCAAACCAAGTTGTATATTCAGAACAGATATTTTTTTCACCTTCTTTTTCCTCCCCTCCACTGATACTTGCTTGTCTTTGTTATGCAGGAGTGAATCTCTAAGTGCTGAAATATCCAGTCTTTTCCTCTGCTTTCTAGAAGTCTTTTTATCCTAAGTTATATCGAAAACCTACTATATTCAGTCAATAAACTACCAATCACTGAGAACATCTTGGATATGAATTCCTAACGAGGAGATAGCTTTTTATAGTTTGCTTGTGGGACTGCTCCCAGTTTTTTCCTGGAGGAAGATGAGTTGCAGTATTATGATTCAATATGTGCATGAAATGAAATTTTTGCAATTGATTGCCAAAAATGGCAAAAGGTGAACACTAACTGAGAGAAGGAAGGATGTGCAAGAACATGATGAGGAAATTGTGACGGTTCTGAATTGGGTAATGACACAACTCAATGCCTGATCTATAAATAATAGTGGAAACAACAGGAAGCGAGTGGTTTAAGTAGTCATTTGTATATTTGTACAAAGGTGACAGTTAACTGCTAAGACTGTTAGAAGTAACATACCCTTCTGTCCCTTAATGCTTTGAGATTCCCTCCAGCCATAATAAAGCAAAGGCAAATTATATATTGAGTGCTGAAGTTATTTCTCCTTTTGGTCTAAGATGAATACTTTCAGGATGATCTGGGTTTGGCTTGAGGGCAGAACAAACCAATGTACAAGAGTTGTCTGAAAAATCAGTTTGAGTGGTGTGCTTGCTCGCGAAAGATGTGCAGCTGGCCTCATCTGTTTTCAAGTGCCAGAACTTTTAGTGTGACTTTTTTGAACTGGAGATTCTACTGGCCCTGCAACGATGTGAGATTTCACTGTTCTAATGCTGATGTGTTTGTTGTGGATTAAACCGGTTAGGCAGCCCCACACAGCTGCCTGCTCACTCCCCTGCAGCGGGATGGAGGAGAGAAATGAAAAAGAAAACTCAGGGGTTGAGGTAAAGTTGCTTTAGTAGGGAAAGCAAAAACTACTCGCACGAGCAAAGCAAAATAAGGAATCGCTACTTTGTATCAGCAGGCAGATATTCAGCCTTCTCCAGGAATGCAGAACTCCATTCATAACGTTTGGAAACACAAATGCCACAATTCCAAATGTCCCCAAATTCCTCCTTCTTTTTTTCAGTTTTTATTGCTGATCCTGACACCATATGTATGGAATATTCCTGTGTTCAGTTGGGTTCAGGTGTCACAGCTGTGTCCCCTCTCAGCTTCTTGTGCACCCCCAGCCTGCTCACTGGTGGACCAGTGTGAGAAAGAGAGTCATCACTGGCACTGTGCAAGCACTGCTCAGCAATAACTAGAAAAACCGTGTTACCAGCACTGATTTGGTCACAAATCCAAAACATAGAACCATAGAGCTACTATGAGAAAAATTTGACACTGCCAGCCAAAACCACTATAATGTTCTGGTCTGAGTGCACTTCGCTCATTTTGGGTGTGCAGTTAAGTTGCTTTACCCTTTGGAAGGGAGCTGTTTCAATTACAGCCTGCAGTGGCATTCAACAGTCTGGCTGAGCTGATGAATTGGAGGCCAGTCTCTCCATACAGAAAAAATTCCTCTCTCTCTTGGAAGGCAAGTGACAAAGACAGAGTGTTCAGCTTCCCCTCCTTCTCCAGCCCAGCCTGACCTTCTGCAGCCCCTCTGTGCCTCTTGTTTTCTTGTTTTTATAGAAAATCAATATGCCTCCTGACACAAACAATAGCTCAGGCAAAAGAATAAATGGGGGAAAACCTGAGATCTCTGTCCATCACCTCTCACTTTAACTCCCCCAAACTATTTAATTATAAGCATTCTTTGCTCCAGGTGTTTGCGACAGTGAAATTGCTAAATGAGGACCATTTTAACGAAAGATTGGGTGATCAATAACATTCCATAGCAGTACCTTGTCGGATCAATAGCATTCATTATTTCATGGTTAAGGTAAGTAGCCTCCTTTGCAAGTGGAGGTCATTAATCAGTGTTTACTGGACCTGCAGAAAGGCTTTCTTAGGAGTTGAGTTTGTGTTCAGCCATGCAGTGTAAAAGAGGTGGTGAAGAGGGTGAGATCCCTCGAAGTTTGTTCCAGTAAAGCACTGGCAGTGGTGCTTATCTGTGAGGAACTAAAGAGCTCTCAGCAACAGGATGCTTTAAGTACTGTTAATGTGGTCTGGAATCTTGACAATGCTTTTTCCTTTCTCAGGCACCTTTCCTCTGAGGATGCTAAAACCCTTATGAAGCAGTCACTTGGTCCTTACATCTGCAGCTTGTGAGGACTGTTAATCCAAACTATGAAAAGGGAAAGCAGACACGCTAAGAGATTGGCCCAGGGTCATACAGTGAGTTGGTAGGAGAGTTAGGAATGAAACAATTCATGGTTTTTAGTCCTTAGCCTTAATTGCTATGGCATATATGTGGAAGGGTGAAAGAATGGCCAAGCTTTGTAATGGATTAATTTGGAACTTGATATTAACTTAAATACTGAAATGTAAGAGTGATGTACACATTGTTCATCCTTTAAGTATAAATGGCCTTTATACAATGATGAAGGTGCAAAGTTTGTATATATGATGAGTTGATTTGGCTGTGCTTTAGATTGCATTTTCTAAGAGCAATAATATGCTCATAAAATGGTGTTTTATCGTGTGTCTGCAATTCTTTGAAGTGGCATATTTTGTGGTCCCTCATGATTCAGCATTTTGAACCAAGGGGTTTCCAGATGGTACTGGTGTCTAGCATGATCCAGTTTCCCTGGAGAAGTGGGATCCAGAGATACTTTGAAACAGCATGTCCAGGTTGGAGATTAATTCTAGTGCTGAGTTACATCTGACATTCAAGTTGAAGATGTTAGTGCTAATGGAGTAGGCAGTAAGTAGTTTCTGCTTGTCCTGGTATCTCTTGGCTAAATCAGAGAAGTACTGCCTGAAATGTCCGAGTATTGATTTAATATCAGCATTAAAGCCATCAGATGCTTAGGATTGACCTGATCATATATTTCTGTTACATACATTCATTCAGCTTTACAGACAATTAATGGCTTTCTACACATTAATTATTAGTTTATTCTTTTGTTCAAGAATTAAGTCTCCTCTAACTGCTTCAGCAAATGCAAAGCATGCTGTAACAAGGCTGCATTCAGCAACAGCAAGTCATGCTATGCTAAGGTATTAAGCTGAAGAGTTGTAAATGTACCAGCTGCTCTTCACTCCAAATAAAATAAAAGATGCTGTTGCTGTTGAAGGGAGGGTTTGTATACCAGTGTGACATTTTTGAGAAAAAGGAATCTGAAATAAAGAACTTAAGAAGGTTTTCAGTAACTGTTAAATCAACCAAGGACAGAGTTTTTAACTGTGCTTAATTTCCTGGAGAGTATTCTAGACAACATCATATATAATCTATTAATTCTAGTACCCGAGGCAACTGCCATTGTATTAATTACTTTTTGATAACTTAGAACTAAACTAAATACAAGATTCCACGCTTTTTGAAGTGATGCAGTATTGCTAGATTTTAACAGAAAGCAGTAACGTCCCATCCTAGAGCCAGTCATGTATCTGAAATGCAATTTTTTGAGACATGGAAAGCATTTTGGTCTTGGAGAAGCTAGTAGAATGTAGTGAAGTTTTTGTTTTGTGTCTGGTGCAATTGTAACCATGTTTTCTTTATTTTGTGTTTTTTGTTCCAGTGAAACCAGTAGTGTATGCAGCAGCAGTGATACTGGACTGTTTACCAATGATGAGGGCCGCCAAGGTAACAACTGTCCTGTCATTTTCCTCATGTGCTGCTGGGGAATTTTATTTCCTTTATTTACAAGTATGAAATAAAATTGGTGTTTGAGGAGGGGCAGAGAGGGAAGTATGGGAGAAAAACCTGTGTCAGGAAGAGGCTAGAAGTTAAGAATTGAGATGAGGGCTACAAAAGTGTGATTTGCATAGCACTACACTCTTCCTCCTGAAACACTTTGTGTACCAGATCTGTAATACTTGCAATATAAGAATCTGTTGTTACGGAAAGGCACAGAAATACAAGAGGAGTTGGAGAGCTCTCCATAATGAAAGAGCACAGCTTATGATTTGTTTCTATAGGTGTTTTAATTGTTGTCTACACACTGTTAGTGCCTGAATGTGTAAATTGTTTTCTCTATGGGCAGAAAGAGGAGATGTAAAAAAACATTACTTAATACTGATAAGTAATCTAGTAGACTGCTAAGAAGATGACAGTAATACATGATGGGTTTTATTTCTTTAAATACATGTTCTTCCTTTGTCCTTGTGTGCATTAGTTGAATGTGGTATTTTGAATGTCTGCTGTAGAACTGGTTTCTTAGGAGTTTTGGTTGTGGAATGTAATCTGGTTTTATTTATCAGTGACAGCACAGTGTCCAGTTTATGGGGGATATGGCAGAAGTGAGTGTGAAATAGGTTGTAGTGGGCACATAGCCACTGAGGACTATTATATATGGAGCATGTGCACTGTGACCCTAGAGGCCTGCAATTCTATGCACTCTGATTCTGTCACATTTCACAAGCTAAGACTTGGATGAGATCTCTTCTGGGAATACACAAGTGCTAAAGCAATCAACATCCATAGCTCAGTAGGAAATGCTTCCACTAGCTTGTTACTCTCTTAGATATCAGTCTGTGAGGCAACAAAATGATAGCAAATATGCTTAAATGTGTCCTGATGATATTTTAGGCTGTAGGATTTTAATGGGTATAATTAGAGATTTAAAATATCAACTTTGTCCTTTGCTGAAAAATAACTGTTTCCAGGCTCTGGTTCTTCTAAAGCAACAGAAAAGTAAAATCTTTTGTCTTCCCTTTTTACTGATGATTCTTCAGGGGAACCTGAAATTAGTGAAAGCTTGTATATCAGATGATAAAGGAGGGTAGTGACTGAAGGGTTTTACTTCATCACTAGAGGCAAGATTGATGTAGACTGGGTGTATATATATATAGAGAGAGAGAGTATAAATAAATATATACTTGCGCTATATACTTGCCCTGGTTTTATACCCTGTTTTAGACATTAACTTTTGTCTGCTACTAGGAGGATACTCAATATACAAGAACATATAGAAATACAACTTAGATCAATTAATAAAATCCAATTACAGCCTTCCCTGTCTAGGAACTAGAAGAGGTTTGAAGTTGTAGTCATTTGGTCTCTGTCTGTTCAAACAGTTTATACTATGATAGCTTTCTGGCCAGGATGTTAACAGTTATGTTATAAGTTATGTTCCACTTTCAGGCTAAGTAAGAAATATCTCCCTTTCTTTTTTTTCTTTTTTTTTTTTTTTTTTTTTAATTGGGCAATTTCTAGTCATAAAGTAATTAAGAAAAAGCTCTCTATGTCAGTGAGATGGGGAGAGCACAAAATTATTTTTTTTCACAGATCATCTTCTTAGAAATAGTTTTCTAGTACAATTCCAAACTGAATAATGGGAAATTTAAGTTAGCAGCATGCTTAAATTAATGAATTTTCTTCCTTACTTCCTTCTTTTGAGGTTACGTTATGTAATATTTGTGCTGCTGCTGATTAATAAGTTATTTTTGTGATTACACATACCAGTGCACTTCTATGAGCAGAGAATGGTCCTAGTTTATAATTTGATTTTAAGGTGGGTTTTTTGTTTTGTGTTTGTTGTAGTCATGGGGTTCTCTCACAGTAAAAATTACTGCAACATTAGCATATGATCCTGATTGTTGTAGTTTGTCTTGTGAAATGTGAAAGTAGTGATTTGAGCTATAAAAGTGCAGGAAAGGAGAGTTAAGTGGGGATTCTTGAGTTGAGAGTCAATGATAGGTAAATGAGAGTTTTGCCTAAGTCAGGTGTGTTAGTTTTTTAAGGCAAGATGAAGTACCTTGCAATTACATGGAACTGTTTGTTACTTGGACTGCTGAAAAGCTATGTGTCAGGTTCCTTGCCTTTCTTCTGCTTTTTTCATACACTGATCATGGGATAGCACTCTTGGGGGGTTTCTGGCCAGACAGAATGAATGATGTCTGATACTGTTCAGTTTTAGGCTGCAGCTGTGTTAATTAGTGACACAGCTTTGTGAAGACTTTGGTTATGACTTCTGTTGTTGCAGCTTTAGTTTTGCAGAGTGATTGTAGTTCTGACAGATTCTTACAAATTTTGATTGAGATGAGCTCACAGCACAGTCAGTGCTTATGCTCAGAGTGGCCATTTCTGATAGTTGTGTGTTTTAGTCTTAGCTGCTGACTTATGGCAGTAGGGATCTTTGTCATCAGCAAGTACCTTCCTTTTTCTTAGCCTGTGAGCTTTGTCTTTTCCTCTCATGAAGTCTCTCCTGTGACAGCCTGTAGCATGTGGCAAATGATTGGCCTCTACTGCTGTCATAGTAATTACTTCAGAGAAAGAGTTCTGCATAAGACATCACACAACACTGAACTAAGGTTGATGAGATGCAGTAGCAACAGAGTGCTAAAGCTGCCCTAGGCAGGTCTATAAAGACGACTTTGTTCTATAGGGAAATTCTGTAGACTGATGAGTTGGATAGTTTAAAGCATTTAGTGATGCCCCATAGTTACTGAGGATCATTGAAACAGAATACAAATATGAGAGTCTTCAGGAAGGAATTCCTAATGAGACTTCAGCTGTTTCACATCCAAATATGCCTACTTGTAGCATTTTGAGGGACTGTAGCAGGGCATATTGATGTTATTTGTGTCTAATTCCATCCTGTTTCTTTAGGAGATGATGAGCAAAGTGATTGGTTTTATGAGGGAGAATGTGTTCCAGGATTCACTGTCCCCAGCCTTCTTCCTAAGTGGGGAGCTGATCACCGATCTGAAGTGGAGAGGATTGACTCAGGCCTGGACAAGCTGTCAGTTTCCACGTTCCTTTTGCCCTCACGGCCAGCTCAGAGAGGTGAGATCCATCAGGAATGCCATGTGTTTGAGAACTTTTGATGTGTGATGGGAGGAGTAGATTCTGTTTGTAGGTGTTGCATTTGAAGTGTTATTGGTGATCTGTTTTGGTCTTTTTCCATGATCCAGTTAAACTGCACTATTGGAGAGTTTACCGAAATACTCCTACCAGCTGCCCACATTCTTTAGTAGTTTTTTTGTTTTTTTTTTTTGTTTTTTTTTTTTTTTTTTTTTTTGTGGTTTTTTGTCTTTTTTTTTGTTTTGTTTTGTTTGGTTTTTTTTTGTTTGTTTGTTTTGTTGTTGTTGTTGTTGTTGTTGTTGTTGTTGTTGTTGTTGTTGTTGTTGTTGTTGTTGTTGTTGTTGTTGTTGTTGTTGTTGTTGTTGTTGTTGTTGTTGTTTTTTAAATATGGATTTTGTTTGATTTGTGAATAACTTGGCATGCCTACGTCTTTGAAATTGAAAAGCAAGAGACAGATGATCTGATTTGGTTACTGAAGTAATGATTTTTCCAGGTAGTTTTGTCAGGAAGAATCTTCTGTGTTCATTGCTCAGTTTTTCTGGATTGGGTTTTCAGGATTTCATGCTCGCCTGAATCGCCTTCCAGGAGCTGCTGCCCGTTGTCTCCGAAAAGGAAGGAGGAGGCTTGTTGGCAAGGTATGCCCTTTTGGAAGGTGATAATTTTGTATTTCCAATGCTGATCAGTCCTGAAGTACTATTCTAAGATAGCGTGCAAATTGTTTTACAAAAAGTGACCCTGTATTTTTTTTGCTTCATGTATTGTTTGATTTGTTTAACTGCTTTGAATATCAGAAGTTGATTGAGTGACAAAGTGGATTTTAAGGCACGTTTGGAACTGGCAAAGACAGCTGATCAGAACTAAAAGCAGTATGAAAGGAGGCCTCAAGATGAATGATGGAGAGCATAAATATCAAGAACATTTAGACAGAATGTAGGGGAAAATGATGATAGCACGAGACTTGTGCATACTCATCTGAGCCTAGAAGGGCAGAGAGGTGGCTCAAAGGTGAAGTAGGTCAAATTTTAGATAGGGAAGCTGACTGATATGAATGGCAGCAAAGGAAGGTGGTTTTAGCTGTTGCATTTTTGGAGGGGAGACAAAAGAATAAAAGGGTATATGCAGTAATGCTGATGAAGCTACCCAAAGCCATTGAGTAGTTTTATTAGTATAATATATATGTAAAACAAACAACATACAAAATATTAGTCTGTTTGCTAAAGAAATAAGCAATGCTTTGCAGATGTCTGTTTAAAAGAGAGGGATACACCTGTTTGAGTCTGCATCATGAAGCATTGGGTGCTGTAGTTTGTTGTAAAAAGAAGTTTCTGAGAAGGAAGGTGTTTGGGTTTTTTTATTGCAATGTGCTCTGTGCTTTTGAAAACTGTGGCATAAGTTCTGAGCTGACTGGGTATAGAATCTGCTAGCAAAGTGTGTTAGAGGGACCCAGGATCTAGAGAAGTGTGACAGTTGCCTTCAGTTTAGTCATACGTTGAAGATCCTTGTTTGTCCATTCTTTCTTCCACTCACCTTGCTTAGTTGTCACCAGCATTTAAAATATGAATCCTCAGCTGGAAAGAGACTGATTTTTGGATAGGGTTCCTCAGGCCACCTGGAAGTGGCTAGGCCTAGTGGCACACCTCTAATGATTCAAATGAGAAGGATAATATTTACTTGTTTAATTCATCTTCATCACCTTAAAGGGATCTTTGTCATTTGCAGCAGAGGTCACTGCTCCCCCTTCCCCATCTCTCTCAAAATTGTAATCATAAATAATGAGTTTCATTCAGAGCTCCCCGCCAGCGAGCTGCTAATTGCCAAAAGTACAGCTTGTAATTTACACAGTAATACACTGTAAATTTAAACATTATGGCACTTCAAGTTAATAATTTTCCTGCTGTAACAAATAGCCCATTTTTCACCCCTACTGCTACAACTGCCCCCAAGCTTTGAGTATGTTTTGCCTATGTACCCGGCACAAAATATACCTGTGGAAGACTTTTACCCTCATCTTCAGCCCCTTGCTGCAAAGTATACTTCTTTCTTAGGGGGAGTTGCTATGTAGGTGTGAACAGCTGGTACTTTGGGCTGTGTGTGTACATATATGCCAGCATCAAGCACATACACAGAGCAGCATTTCACAGGAAGCAACATGGTCCCAGAGCAAGTCCTTTCTCCTGGGATCTACCTTTTTTTTTTTTTTTTTTTTTTTTTTTTTTCACTGCTAGAGTTCTTGCTGCTGAATTGCTGTTTTCAGAAAGGGTAAAAGCTTCATGCTTTTGCTCCTTATTTTATTCATCTGTGCTTGGGGAATCTCCACTGTTAGTGGAAGAGTGCAGTGTCCTGTCTCAGCCTATTTCTAGCACAGCTGAATACAACAACCTGGAAAGAAGCACTTCTCAGCTATTTCCCCTGCTCTTAACTGCATCCTTGTGCTGCATACTTTGTGCTAGTCCAGTCCTCGGTGTGCCCCTGTGCAAGCAAATATCATCACTAAAATAATAGAAACCAGGTCTCACAAATAAAACTGAATTATTTTCTAATTAGTTAAGTTGGCTCAACTGAGGTTCTAAAAAGAAAGAGTGAATATGTTTAGCTGACAGTGGGCTAATAAGAAAAAGATGTGACCCAGGGGAGTAAGATTTATTCTTACTGGCAGCAGCAAGCTATTATGTCTGCTCACTGTGTGAGAGTTTGCAATCTTTTACCTGTCTTTGTGTTTCAGGAGACCTCCATGAGCACTCTGGGCACTGAGAGGCTAGGTCATATTGTCAGCGATCCACGCCAGAAAGAGTAAGGCCCTTAACACCTATTGTATGGAACTTTGTGAGGGGATGAAGAGCTATAGGGTCTTCTTCCCTCCTAGGGCTGAAGGGAATGAAGAACTGGGTGGTAACTTAAGCATAACCTATGGAATGGGAGACAGTACTCTAGTGATGGCTTCTCTGGTTTCTTACTTGGAATTGCTGATTTCCTTTTGGTTTATATTTATGTTTATATATATAAAGGCTGCTCCAGTGTGTGGACACTGTTCAAATGCCCTTTTATATACATACAGCTTTTTCTTTTCTCCTCCCTTATAACATACCATTATAAGAGCTGCAGATCTTCTGCATGGTAAGAGAAGACTGAGCCCTGTATGTTAGTTTTTTATAATGCTTTGGTCACACTATGGGTACATACCCAGACTGCATAAATGATGTAGACAAGGCAGTCATGAAACTGCTTTCTCATTCTTTGGTGCCTATCCTTTGGCCTGGCTCTAATGCTATTCTTATTGGGGAATGGGTAGTTAAGGATGGTCCCTCTTGATTGTAGTGCAATGAGTCCAGCCTTTACCACCTGTTGATATCTAGTTTTCTTCCTTGGATCTGAAATTTCTTATTTTCAATATGAGTCCTGATGATGTTTAATCTTTTTCCTTCTCCCTCCGTCTTTATTCTTTCCTTCCCCTTCTCTTCTGATCCCCAACCCTCCTTTCTTTCCCCCCATGTTCATTCCTTGGCATTGCTCCCATCTGTCCTTTCGACTCTGCCCTCCTTCCAGTTTTTGGTTACCATCCATGGGGAAGAGAGATCGCAACCAGGTAAGCTGACTCTGGTCTTCCTTTTTTATTTTCTTGGTTTCCTTCTCTCTAGAAAGAACATAGTGCTGGCTTCTGGTTTCCCACACACTGTGGCCTGTGCACATGAGGTAAGGCAGCCCTGTCCCTTCTCATTTTGTTAACTGATGCCTTCTGGGCTTTGAACATAACCCATTTCTCAGGCATTATATTGTCTATTTAAACTGAATAGCTTGTTTATCTCCCTGTTTCAGGTTAGTGTAGGCCTTCCTCTCTTACAGTGAGTGGAAGGAAAAATGCCTCTTGACAGGAGGAGCTTTGGCCTCTCAAAATTCCATAAGAATTGGAACATTTTTCTCTTTTTAAATGCTTTGTTTTGCCTTGTTTGGCTCAGGCTGCTATTTGATAGTCTCATCAGCAGAGAAGGGAAAAAAATGGTAAGCTTAAATAGTGTAGTTAAATAGCAGCTGTAACAAGAAAATGTAAGAGGTGATAAGCAAGAAAAATAGGTATTCTTGTATAACTAAAACTCTTGTGTATGCACTTTTATATTCTCCACTAAGTCTTTCTTAGCTTCAGTGCTAGGAAGGTTTTTTAGTTAAGATGTAAGAGCTTATGTTCTTAATAGCAGAAAGCAAAAAGGATCTTCAATTTGAGTAGTTGTATTGCAATGGTGTTCGTGGCCGTGCACATCCTCTATGAGTTTTTTTATGGTTGGTGAGCAGTAGGACTGAAATCTGTTTTCCTTTTCAGGTGAATGAAATTACATATATGGGAAGAAAAAATTTTCAGGTCTTTGTGCAATAGTGTATTTTCCATTAATGAGAACATTTCACATGCTGCTTTTATATTGCTAAAGATAAGAATGATAACTGTGTAAGCTTTGAAATGATCAAAATAAATTTCTTTTGTTTTTCTTAAATGAACTTGAATCAGCTACAGAGGGTTCTTGGTGATTTTTCCCTACTGTGCAGTTTGCAGTGTTACTTCACTTTACAGTAAACTAACAGTCCCAATTAAGGAGGAGTGCCATGATAGCAGCAACTTTGTTTTTCAGAAACATTGAGGGTAAATGCCCAGTACTGAGTTCTGGAGTTTCAGATTGCTCGTATGAAGAGTCCTGCTACAGTTGTGTATTGTTCATTTGTCCTTGTTCAAAAATGCATCAGTAATTCTAGTAATACTAGAAGAGTGTTCTGGAGATGGTGTAGCACTTTGCAAAGTAGATGAAAATGAATTTCCTGCTTAAAGTGTGAATTATAAATAAAGAAGAGATGCTGAATAGAAGTGTAATGTGGGAATCCCAGAGAAACTTTTGGTCTAAACCTTCTGTTTACATATTGAGCGAAGTTTGCTCCATGCATTGATTGACCAGATTACTGCATTTCTTTCCTGACCATTGCATCTTTTACAACAAGCTGTCTTGTGCAGGTTTGTTGCCTTCAGGATTTGTCTAGTGTGCGTCTAACAAAGGATCTTAGATTAGCCTGACCATGCAGTGTTTCAAAAATTTGTTTTAAGCAGTTTGCAAAGACAGTTTGTAAGGTCGGTTGGGAGTGGAAGGAGCAGCTGTGGAATGAATGAGGGGCTTATTGTGAACTGAACCTGGTGGACCTGAGTCTTCTAGAGGTCTATTTCAGTGGTACATACAACCATATGGAATACAGGAACTGTTCTGTGGGAAGTTCTGTGCTTGCACCATTTGTAACTGTGACCTTCCTCTCTACAATGTGAAGGTAGACAAGAGGCTTTCTAAAAGAGTAGCAAGCATTTTGCTCATGGCAGGCAGCAGTAGAGCACTTATGCTCTTAGTCAACCAGCATTTTTAATAAAGCAAGTTGAAAGCAGAGTGTACTAAGGCTGTATGTTGTGAGAAGGTGGTTGAGATTTGCTGTTGCACCCTTTGTGCTAGCTTTTTGTCTGAAGTGAGAGTCTGTTCTCATCTAGTTTCAAACCTTGAGGTGTCAGAAAGGTCTCCTTTGTATGAGCAACTATAGGGAATAGATCTGAGGAGCTGTATCTGGAGACTATTTCTTTTAATGCTTTGCTTAAATAAAATCTCTTGACTTTCCAGTTCAATCCATTATCTCCTCTGTACTCTCTGGATGTGCTTGCTGATGCTTCCCACCGAAGATGCTCACCAGCACACTGCACTGCCAGGTAACTCCCTTACTCTGCTCTGTTGGGGTTGGCTCACTTCACTCTCATGGGTGTTTCTCAGTAGTACCACATAGTCTGAACAATACTCATGGACCTGTAAGTTAACATACTTCCCTTGGAAGCCTGTGTTCGCACTTATCATAAAATGTACCAATTAATTTTGTTTGAGAGTCTTAATAAACTAAGTGCTTACATTATACAAAACAGTGTATGACAGGCAGAATTCTTTTAGAAATAACTGTAGTCTGTTCTGGAATGTGCAGAGAGTTGCTGCAAGTCTACTGTATAGGTACAAATGGGCTTAGTATCGTTGTCCACTATTAGAATTTGAAAAAGATGAGAGGGAAAGTGCTGACAAATTCGTGTGGGTGACATGCTGAGGCATTTTGGTATCCTGAGTGTCTAAATAGACCCTCTGAGCAGATTCAGAATTCACTTGAGGTGACCTCTAATGACTTGATATCTCTCTCTGTAGCTAGAGTTAAAATTTAGATATGATCTGCCCAAAGTTAGGTATATTTGAGTCTGCATAGTTTGTGCTCATATACTATTCAGGCACCTTCTGCTGACTAATCCTAGATTAAATCATGTGTTGGTCTTAGAGGTGACTCCTGATCGTTTGCTGCAGGTGCCTATCTAAAGGTAAGGTGCCCTTGAGCTCCTTCCTCATCCAAGTAGACAAAGCTTGCTTTGGGTGCAGTTCTGCTTATGTGCTTGTACAAGGGACTGAATCTGAGAGAAACGTCTGGAGTTCTAGCTTCATGGCTTTCTTTTCCTTGTTAATTAGCAAATAGAGCATGAAAAATGTACTAAGGTTGTATGTGTCTGAATGGAAGCTTGGCACCCACCCAGCAAACCCTCTCCTCCCACTGGCTTCTGCAGGGAATTTCGCGATGTCGCACCATGACCTCATGCTGCTGTAGCTAGCGTGTTAAAGCTGGAAAGGGGGAGGGAGGAAGAAATCAGCTCTTAAATGTTCAACTGCACGAGAATAAAAAGAATTCAGAAGATTGTGCATCAGCAAATTGGTTCTTTTCTGTGCTTTTACCCCACTCTGGGAATGTCTTCTGTCTGTGAAACAAGAAAATTGATTGGTCTCTTCGTTTTCAGCTAGGATAACCTTTCTTGTGCCTCCAGTGTTTTACTTGATGCTCTTGTAGAAGTTTATCTTCCAGTAAGGTGAGCTGGATAGATCCTGCTCACTAATTCAGACTGGGCAAAATCTCTACCTTTATGATAGTTAGTGAAGGCCCTTTTCAAAGACAGTCTCTTTCCAAGGGATTTCTAAACCTGTAGGGATCATGCTTGCTAAGTTTTACAATACATACTCAGTTCATATACAATTAGTAATATATGTTTGGTGTCATCCCCTAATGAATAGGTGACTCGTGTCCTGGCAAACAATCACTGATGAATTGTTACTGAGTAGATGGAGAAACTGTACCATCCCAAAGGCAGTTGTGTTTTTAAGTGCTTGTAATTTGAGTGGTTACTATTTTAATGTGAAATGTGCTCAAGAAGCTTTATAGGAGGAAGAAATATGTAAAGAATGTGTTTTGTGGCCCCATCTATGTGGCAAGAACTGAACTCTTTTGTACAAGGTGCTTGGTTTATGTAAAGATGCTGCTAAGGGCACAGAAGGAAATTGTTCCTTCACAGAAATGTTTTCTTGACAGTAGATGTTTTTTAGGTGCTTTATGTGCCAAGCCTACTAGTTAGTAGTCCGTTTTCTTACAGTAGGTTCAGGTATCTCTGTAAGCTCTGTTTAGCTATTGCTCCAGTTAACATCTTCCTCTTTTGTCATGGATGGAGTCAATTTCAATAGTTTATGCTCTAGAAAGCTCCTAACAGCTTGCACCTCATCCTGGAGAAACTGCTCAGACATTTGTCAGAATGGGATGTATGTGTATGGGAAGCCAATCCCTTGAAACAGTATGAAACATATTAGGGAAGAAATTGTCTTGATGTTGTGGACATCCAGTTGCTTCAACCTGATGCCCAGTGTGCTGTGCAAAATTGCCTCTCTATGCTTTGTTTCTGCTATCATGGAGTGTGTCCAATGGAGTATACTTTCCAGGAGTCTTTTCTCTGCTGTGGAAATGTTTTCTTTGTCTCACTGGAGGATTTTGATGCAGTTTGTCTGGAAGACTGGTAGCTCAGTGCTTTGTTTAAGCAGAGCTGAAGGCCAGAATACTGAGCTCAGTTGGGGGTGTTCAGGAACGGCTTGTCAGTGTCAAGGAGGAGGTTCTATGTGCAGGGATCCTTGGGAAGTCATATTTGAAAGGCTGTATAAATTGTACACTACCAAGATTACCTTTCTTGATTTATGTCTGTGATGAGAAGAGATTTCATTCAAAGCGTATGCACAGCACTGGGAATTTCACACCCATCATTAGAAGCGGTTTTGTGTGTGTGGCAACTGTTATCATTAGTGGTATAATTTTATTTTGTGAAGCAAGGAGAGTTTCCTGCTTTCTTACAGTCCTCCCAAGGGATGGCTGGTGTATTAATTTGCTGTATTGCCTCCTGGCTGTTCCCAGACTGTTTTTCCTCTTCATCATGGAATTTTTAATGGCCCTGCTGCCTCTCGGGAGGCATGCAAGGAAGAGTACCTCAGGGATCTCTCCTTTTTTTTCACATGCCTATAATTACTCTCCTTTAAGAGCACAAAGCGTTTGCTAATCATGTCTTGTCTGTTAAGGTTTCAACTTCGTGATGCAGGCTGTTAAAAGTAAGCAAGTAGAGACTTGCATGGACAGCTTAAATGATCGTTCCCCTCTTTCCCCTCTGCCCATTTGCCTCTCTGGGAGAAAGAGTGGTCTGAACAGAATTTTCTTCTTGAACTCCTTCTACTTAAGAGGATTTTATATAGGCTGAAGCTGAATATCTTGTTAGATTTTGGTTATTTAGTGGTTCTCTTGGTGGGAAAACATTATAGGTTGTTGGTTGATGGAATGTTATTGCCTTAAGGCAGGGTAAGAATTTCAGAAGAGCCAAGAACCAATGTTCCCTTCAATTTGAGTTTGAATGGCAGGAAGAATAAGAAAAGAAGGTAGAAGATAATTTGTCCCTAATGCCACTTATTATTTGCTTAGCCTTGAAAATAGGATTATGAGTGAAAAATGCCATTCAATGTTCCCATTGAAGGTCATAGGAGAAGTGGACTTCAAGTGGCAGGTAGATGTTGAAGACGGAGATTTGAAGAACTGTGTTAGGCATTTGAACAGTACAGACAAAGAAAATAGTTTTGCATGTACTCTGAGTTAATGTTAACTGTAAACTGAAAGTTTAATTTGATTTAGAAGTGAGTCTGTTTTCTTGTCTGGAACACAGGATTAAGATGTAGAGGGATGAATGATTTTCTCCTCATCAACTGCCAGCTGCCCCATACCCTGGGTTTGGTGGTGCTGTTAAATTGAATGTCTCAAATTCTAGTTCCAGCTCCAGAAATATGCTCATGAAAGTAAATCTTGTTCTGTCACTTCTGTATCTGTGCAGAGATCCTGATATTTCTGCTTCTTACCCAAGCATGTAGCAATGCAGGGGTTACTTGCAACGTTGAGCCATTTCTGAGGCAGCCGAAGGAATGAACAAGTGTTCACAATTTCATACTTTCCCGCTTGACCAGGACAATATCCAGTTCATTCTGTGCAACCTATCCACACATCTTTATCTTCCTTTACATAAGGGAATATGCTTTCTGTAAGAATGTCTGCTGTCAACTGCTTTAGGCAACTTTCTCCCTATTTTTTTAACTGCCTTTTCATTTAACTGGAGCACTTTCATGTCTTCCTTTGCTAAAGCCTGGCTAATATTCCAGTTGGGGATATAACTGAATTCTTCTGACAGGCATGCAATGAACAACAGCTATCAACCTAGTGTCACATGCAGTTGTCTGAGGCCTAATGCTCCCATTTTGATGAATTCTAATTCTCTGGAGTGAAAAATAAATTCCCCTTGGCTTCAGAAATTTTTTTACTTGCTATTTCAAAGCTGTGTGATTCAGTGTGAAAATAGAGAATATAATATATGGGATGACATCATATCTGCTTAGAATGGTTACATGGAAAACAAGAAGAAAATATGTTCACTTGCATTTGCCACGCATGGACTTTCAGGAGTGGAATTGCCGCATCATTAACAGTGCTTGCTTGGGGAACAGATGCAGCTGTTGAAGACCTGTAAGATTCGAATGATTAAGAAGTGAGCTGACCTGTTAGTGATTTTGGAATCTGCAAATGTGCTCTAGAAGCTTTCTCATGAGGCACTGCAGGGCATAGGAAACTACTGTGAAAAGGGAATATCTACAGTGTGTTGTGATGGCAAGAACCACTTGCACACAAAGCTCCCGTGTGTGAGCAACTTGTATTGATTTACACATGTTATGTGCTGATCAGACTTTTGTGCCCAGCTGGCTCTGTAGTCAAAGAGGAGGAAGAATTCTGCTTTTACTATTAGTTTTGTGAAGCCACCATCAACAGCCTCAGGTAAGCCTGAGGGCTTAGAGAAAGAGCCTTTCATTTGGCTTGTGTTTGCTGGGAATATAGCATCACAACAGCAACAGCTGGGTTATTGGGAGCTTTAGTAGCAGTATCCTTGTTAGGAGGCAGTTCACTTTAACATGAGGATAATAACATCCCTTGTTTGTGTCATAGTAGACTAATGCCTGCTTCCCACTTTCACTATAAAGTCCACAGGCATTGCTTCTAAGGGCAGAGTTCTGAGCATAAGCAGACCGGTTGGGTGATGTGAGATTACAGTGACAGGCATATGCTGGCAAGTGTGCAGTGTGCTTTCTGCCTTCAAGAAGGCCCCAGACTGTCACATTTATATCTGTAGGGCCTTTTCAAAGACCTTTGTTTCTGAGATTGAGGTGGTTTTTACTCTGGACTTTTAAGAGAGTGGATATCACACTGCTATTTAGACTTCAGAGATAGTGAAGGTTTCAGGGACCTGATGCTGTTCAGTAAAGTTCTTTGTGAACTGGTGTCTGCTCATGCTCTGTGTTGTCTCCGCAGACTACATCACCAGTCTAATCTTCTCTTGAAATCCTGTGGTAGATGTAAAATAATGGCAAGCTCCTGCACATTGTGACCTTGAACTGTAGAAGTCAGATAGGAGTCCTGTGTATGCAGCAACAAATAATTAAAAAAAATACAAATAAAATCATAGAATAAATATGTGGAAAAGAAAATAAAGGAAGCATTACTTCAGACACGTTAGAAAGTACCATGAATTTCAGCTTTCTGCATAGCAAAACCTGCTTTTTCTCCAGTGTGACCTGCATACAGAATTGGGTATTATAAGTACTATGTTAAAAACAAGAGATAAATCCATACATCTTGAATAATTCCTTTAGCTTGTGATTACAAAAAATATTATCAGTGTCAAAAAGACACTATAGACTTTTCATATAGAGTCATTTTTCCTATACCTATGTAATTTTTCATTTACTAACTCCTGGCAGTGAGAGACTGCAGTGTGAGTTGAATATATTGCAGCCATCAGCTGCACTTTGCATCCTGCTTTGTCTCTCCTTTTTGTCTTCTCAGGTTAGAATTTCAGTCGTCCCTACACTGTAAACTAGGTTTTCACATTAGTCTCTGGTCACCTGGAAGATCCATATGTGACTAAGCACTGCAACTTTGGTTTCTTCTTGTGATCAACCTGCCACAGTCCAAAAGAAACCAGGGAATTTTTTTGTCATTACTGTTCATGCAACCTTAAAGAAGGTATGGAGGTCTAGCAAAAGAGATTGAAAGCCATTAAGGACAGAGTAAGTACTATTTTGGTTTGTCAGTGTAGGTCCAAATCTTTCATCCCACAAAGCTCTGGCCTCAAACCTCGTCACAGAGGGTGTTGTGACAATGCACAAATATGCTTTTTCTGTCAGCCTCTCCTGTGCTATTCTACTTCAGAGTAAGTAAGAGTAACTGCTCAAAGTAGTTGTTAAAATTCAACTTTGGAAGAAGAACTAATTCATTGTTGCAGCTTGTCAGTAATATTTTCTCATTTTATAGTTCAGGCCGTCCACTGTTATATTGGGTGCTGTGAATTCCCATGACTTGACTTGCCTGGTGGTGCTGTTTGTAGGAATCTGCTCTTAAACTGGGATTCACTATTCTGTTAGTGTAATTTAGCTGTGTGCAAACTAGTGATTAGAAATTTAGATTGGAGAGTGTGCTATCTACCAATAACATGCATATTTCATAAATTATACCTCAGCCATCCTTTCTGTCCATGTCTTAATGAGGACTCTCATCTCTGCATGCAGTCCTCTGCTCTTCTCTCTCCCAAGATTCTTACCACCTGGAGATTCCCTGTATGCAGATTTATGGTGCCTTTAAAGTGCACCAGCCACTTGAAACTGACACTTTTACCACTGGGTCAGTCAGAGCCTGTGAGTAATCAATAGGTTCCTGATTTACTAACTGAAGTGTAGGTGATCAATAAGGGATAAACCTGAATGAAATACATGTTACAGAGACAATTTATGACCTCTGAGCCTTTGTGTGTTAGAGGCTATTAAATACAGCATTCTTGCTAGCAGTCTCCAACTGGAGTATGATTTGCCTTTACTTTCACTACAAGAAGGAATTTTGAGAGTCTTTATGCTTTCATTTTTCTTTTTTACCTCCTATGCAATTGTCAGGTAAGGATAGATGTGGCTTGAGCGTGTAGCTGAGAGCCAGGAACTCTTATTCAAAACCTAGTTGTAATATTTATGAACTGCAAAAAATTGTGCAAAGTCTGTTGGAAATGATAATACATAATTCTTTCCTAGTCCACAGTGATTCTCCACCAAAGATTGGATAGCTAATGTTGGTGTAAATTAATAAAATTAAAAAGGGATCGTTCTATTATTATTTTGTTATTAGTATTGTTTAAAATTAGTTGGATAATGATATATAATGATGTAGTCATCTAGTTAGTAATCTAATACTGTGTCACTGATGCAAAATAAAAAACTGAATCTTTTCCTCAGGCTATGTGTGCTTAGATGTTTCAGAAAACATGGTACAGCTCTGCTAAAATACTACGTAGCCATGTACAAAAGCTGTTTTTAGGATATGCAAAGTCACTTAAAGGTTAGTTCAGTGTAGAAACACAAGATTTGAATACGCAGTCTGTAGGTGCACCAGTATTGAGCTAGACCATGGCACTAAGTGCTATGTCCAGTCATTTCCTGAACACCTCCAGGGATGGTGATTCCACCACCTCCCTGGGCAGTCCGTTCCAGTGTTTAACAGCCCTTTACATTAAGAAGTTCCTCCCGATATCCAACCTGAACCTCCCCATGTGCAGCTCGGAGCTCTGCTTTCTTGTACTGTTGCTAGTTTCATGGGAGAAGAGGCTGACTCCCACCTGTCTAGAACCTCCTTTCAGGTAGTTTTGGAGAACAATAAGGTCTCCTTTTCCACAGACTAAACAACCCCAGCTCCCTCAGCTGCTTGTCATATGACTGACCCTCCAGACCCTTCGCCAGTTGTATTGCCCTTCTCTGGACACACTCCAGCACCTCAATATCTTTCTTGTAGTGAGGTGCCAAAAACTGAACACAGGGGTAGAGGTACAGCATCACCAAGTACAGGGGAGTGATCCCTTCCCTAGTTCTGCTGGTCACACTGTTCTTGATCCAAGCCAGGATGCCATTGGTCGCCTTGGCACCTGGGCACACGCTGGCTCGTGTTCAGCTGGCTGTTGTCCAGCTGCCCCAGGTGCTTTTCTGCTGTGCACCTTTCCAGCCATTCTGTCCCCAGCCTGTAGTGCTGTGAGGGGGTTATTGTGACCAGACTCAAGGACCTAGCACTTGGCCTTGTTGAGCCTCATGCCACTGGCCTCAACACATCAATCCAGCCTGTCCAAATCCCACTGCCGAGCCTTCCTACTTTCCATCAGGTCAACACTCCCACCAAACTTAACATTGTCTGTGAATTTACTGTGGGTATACTCAATCCCCTCTGAAGACTTCTTTGTTTGTATTAATGTGTTCTCAGATTTGAAAAATTGACTGTCAGTGAAACTTTGCACAGTTTAAAAATTTTTGTTCCTTAGTGTCAGATGTAGAGGACAGATCTTGTTAGAAGGGTCGATATTTCTTTTATTTTGTGGTTGTGCATTTGTTACAGGTAAGTCAGTTGACCCAGCAGCATTCAAACAAACTGTGCTGGTATAGGATTTTTTTTTTGTACTTTCTACACTGTATAGATATAACAGCATATTTTGGTTTTGTGTAAAGTCAGCATCTAAAGTTACAGATATTCTAAATATGCTGGCTTTTTTTTTGATAGATTTTGGCATGGAAATAAAAAGCCATGAACTTTTCATTTTGTTATCTCTAAAAGATTTCAGTACTTGATAAAAATGATTGTTAAACTTTCAGGATTTAAAAAAAAATCAAAATAACAAACTTTAAAGACGCAGGAGCTTTTCATCACTTAATCATCAAAACTTATATGGTTCCAATCTGTACGAGCTAAGCATCTCACAGTCTTTAACACATTTTATTTGCACTGTAGTTCTGCATTTTGCACATCAGATCTGATGCCGAGAATGACCAAGGAACTTGCCAAAGCAACTGTTATGTCAGACAAAATAGGGATTTGAACCCGATGCATTTGTATTCATTATGGAGGGTATTTGAGAAAGTTCTCTGGTCTCCTGTAATGACTGACAAAACTTCTCTGCTTCCTACATATAGAACTTGGACGAGTTCTCGGTTCAAGTCAGTCCCAACAATGCAGGTTTCTTCTTAATTGGCAAATGATTAAACTGAAATGGCCATCAGTAGGCTTCAAACTTAACAGTTGATATTAATGGAACAGATTATGCCTTTCAGCCAGTTTAGAGGTGCAGCAAGGCTGTATTAGCATAAGCCAGATTCAGCTGTTTTCACAGCACTTTGATGACAAAGTAATGATTTTGAAAATGCATGAAACAGTTTGGATTCTCAACTTTATGAATGTACTGCTGTAGTGGAAACAAAATGCATGGACTATTGGCGTTACAGGTACATTCTAACATGACTGCAGTACTAAATAGATTGCAAAATAATTTCTGACTAAGGGAGCAAATATCACAGTTTCTTTAAAGAGCAATCTTGCAGACATTTGTTATGCTTATATAGAAGTAATGGTAGGACACATATTGTATCACTACTTGATCACATCTTTATGTATGCAAGGAATTATTTTAAAGTTAGTACAAAACCAGATCCTTTAAAGGCTTAGATATTACTCTTCTGAGCAATTTATATGTGAGCTCTTAAAAGAAATGGGAGCATAATGGTATATTAACAAAGAATGTGAGCAAAACTTCCTTGAAGTTTTTGAATTGTGCTGCTTACCAGCTAAGCTGATGAGAAAGTGGGATTTGGAGGTGACTGGTCAGAAGCATAATATTAAAACAGAGTTTAATTTGTTTCAATTCCTCCACAGGCAAGCAAGTGTCCACCTGGGACCACCATGTTTAAGGGACATCAAGAGGAAACGAAAGCCAGCTGCAGCCTCCATGTCTAGCCCAACATCAGGTAACTTGCCAGCATTTTAAAAAATTACTTTAAAGTCATGTCCCTCTTGAGCAGAGTGCCACAGGCAAAAAGTAGTGTTACCTTGGTTTGACTAATGAAACATGTGAGAAAGCAAATCATGTGTTTTTGCATAGCATCAAAAACTGTCTACTAAACAAATTTTTGGCAATGTAGCTGTGCTAAGTTAATAGAATTTACAGTGCTTCACTGTACGGTGGATAGTCTTCATAAGGTGTTATTTCCACTGTCCTAAGTTATGCAGTCCATGGTAATAGGGAGTTGATTAGTATGCATGGAGTGTTCCTTCAGTGTTGGACTGGCCCTAGCTGGTGGCTCTGGTGCCCTTTGTCAGGGTATTTGTAGACACTTTCACAGGAACAAAAATCTGGCAATTTTTATATTGTCACTGGATGAGACTACCTATTCCCTGGGAGTTGTCTTACTCTTCTGGGTGAAAATATTTACTTTTTTCTTGCTCTGTGGATGTATTCATTAAAATGCTGGTCTGTTTTCTTGCGGCATATTTCTGGAAAGTGATTGATTACTCATCAGAATCTGAAAGCTTTAATCTGCAGAACACAGGAGTTTAGGACGCTAGTTTCTGGCCTCTCACCTAATCCTATCTTTGAATATGAAGTGACACTTGTTCTGCCAACTAGTTTATTAAAAAACTAGTCTTGTAATCAGTAACAAGGCAGTGAGTAAGCTAATGGGAAGAGTGGAGATGTGAAAACGGTAAGAAGGCCAAAGAAACGGATGATAGATAGAAGGAATGAAGTTCATGTTTCTTCCTTGGGCTGGTGGTTAGACAGTAAAATAATGAACTAGGGAAGAAAGTTGTGCTTTCTCTCCAGGCCAGAGATCTGGATTACAAACTGTCTGAAAGGTTCTGTATTAAAAAAAGAGAACATTAATAATCTGTTGCTCAGCAGAAATGTCATCTGTTATTGACTCTTTATTTAGGATATTATTTCCTGGCATTTGTGTATTCCATATTGGGATACTCAGACTTCTTTAGTGAAAGGGTTAGTAAGGTCATATATCTAGCCACAGAATTTTAGCACTGGAATACTAAGTCTTCTTGGTATGAATGCTAATATCTCACTGTCATTTACTGTTCAGAGTGCATTCTGTACTGAATTGCTGGTCACTTTCTATAAGGAGAGCTTCTGTTTCTGTGCCTATATATTTCAAAATACTATGTAAATTGTACTTACCTGACTAGTCAAATCATGTAAGGAACACTTTGAAGGGTTAAAACTGCATCTGAAGTGGGACTTAGAAGTGAAAATAGCAACAGGTTTGTGAAGTTTTCTTTTTATGAGAGAGAGAAAATTAGAATTATGTATTACAAAATAAGGAAGGAGTGTAGTTACTAGGATGTGGATAGCCGCCTTGTGCTGATCATCAGGTGACGAGTGCTGCAAGGTCTTTACTAGTCAGGAATGGTAAAGATCTCTTCCTTAGACACTGTTTAGAAATATCCCCAGCAAAGTCAACAGTTAACAGGCAGGGATTGCTACAGTAATGATTTTCGGAAAGAAACTTTTATGATCGGATAACTGAAGCTGTATCCTAGGTGACCTTCTACAGCAGACTCCCAATTACATCTGGAGCACAAACTGGACATGTAACTTAGAAAATACTGAAATCTGATATTATTTCTGTTAAACGAGATCTTACTATGGAATTAGTGAGGCCTAAAAATTACACTGTATTACTCTGCACTATTGTAGAATTAATTGGACTCATACGTGTGTTAGATATTGATTAGATAGGTAAAGATTTTTCTCCCTTGCCATGTATCTACTCACCACTACATAAATGCCATATACTGGGATTCTTCTGTACCTATGGAATCATGGCAGCCTCTTTTTCTTACTACAGAGGCTTTGTATGTTTCTGGTGTTTTACTTCTGCAAAAGGTGAAGTGCAGGTGAATCAGAACACAGGCCCATGCCTGCCACTGCAGGCACACAGTGTACTGGATTTCTTCACCTTTAAATAGCATCTTAGCTGAGTCCAGCTGCTCTCGTCTCACTTGTTGACCAGGTCCTGCTTCAGTGATCTCCTTTTTTGCAACCTGAGTGCCCCATGGAGGTGAAGGACACAGCCTGAGCTGGCTTCATCAGTCAGCAGAACAAATGGGCTTGCTCTGCTGAACATCGGGCCATCTCGGATTCCACCTCTTTTATAGAGATGAGTGATGAAGAGGAGCTCGTTCCGCTTTGCCGCTGTATTAATACACATCAGAGGCCAGCTCCCGGCACTAAATCACGCTACTGCATACATCTGTTATCGGACTCCTCACCAGTGTGATGAACAAGACTGCAGATAGAGGCTTCCTCGTGTCATTCTTTATAGGATTTTCCTAAAAGAATAAATAGCTCAAATCTGTGCCAACACTATCCCCTGTCATTGTGATGAATTTAGCTTCTTTCTTAAACATGCAGCTACAAATCTTCCCCTGTCGCCTCATCGCCCCAACATCCACAGAAAGTTTTGAGTTGAATTTGACTGAAATCAGAAGATGCTAATAAAAGGCAGATGAGATGTGGATGCTATTTCCTTTCAAGGTGCAGGAATGAAAGAAGGGAGCTAGAGATTGTATTTATTTGGAAGCCAAGCTAACTAATTGTATTCCATGTCTTCTCACATACTTTCATGAATGTGAGTATTTATGGATACTGGTAAAGCATCTTTTGCGAGAGACCCATATGTGAACATCAGTAAAACATGAATTACTGTAGCAGAAGTGTCTTAGGTCTCTATTGTATTGTTATGACGTTAAACTTCTGGTATTAATCCTGCTCTTGGAGGCTAACGGGCCTAAATACCATAACTGAGATAGCTGTTGAGAGCAACAAAAAGTAGGTAGAAAATTCAGAATTAATTTGCACATCAGGACGTGACTGCTATCAGAATTAAGTTGGGCAAACATGCAAATTTTCAGAGAGATTGAAAATTAAAGTTAGTGCTTTCCACACTACACAAACAATCAGTGTGAGCCCCAAAGCATGAGGCTTTTACCAAGTAAGAACAAAAGTCTGGCTGGTGTTGTTGGCAGTAGAATAAGGAAATCTGGCATAAGTTAAGACTGACTGTACAGGATTAGACCAGAGGTTTATCCAGGTCAATGACCAAAAACCAGTGCCTAGGGAGGAAGAAAGTCTGTAGTGTTAAAGTTCCTTTGAGCTTTCAGTGATCTAAGACTTTGACGTCATGGATAGTGTCCTTGTGTTTAGTTACTTTCCACTGCATAACAGGAGATTTGGAATAATGTCCCTAGTGGCACAGTAGAGCTTGTCTGAGAAATACTGCATAAAATGTTATTCTCATGTTAGTTATTCTCTGGTTTGAAAGGGTTCTGATGAAAACTGTCATCTCTGTCTTCAGTTTGTCAGTTTACAAGTACAAGTATGGTTGTGCCATAAATGGTGAACAACTGTTGATCTTTACACTGCTGTTTTTAGTGTTTATATGGTTCAGTTCTCTAGGTATGTAGCAGTGCACATGGTAACCAGCATCCTATTCAGCTATTACAGTCAGTTGGGGGTAAAAATCTGCATAAATAGATTTTTGTCTGCCTTGACATGTATTCACACTTGGCTTGTGAAAAAATATTTTCTAAAAGGTACCAGTTAGCAGATTGAGAAACTGCTTATCAGAGACCAGTCTGATGAGTAGTAGCAATTTGGTGAATTTTCCCTCTCCTATTTCTTGCTAATCATTCATTCTTTGTCAGGGTGGTTTGTCATACCCAGCAGCAAGAAGACTGTTTCAGTCCTTTCCCTTTTTTCTTTTTATGAGCAAAGATTGAGAGCCTGAGTGGGGAGGCTGCTAGCAAGGGTCACATAGTGTAGTATTGGTTAGTTTAAGGAGTTAGCTTTGAGAAGTTTTTTTTCATGTTTTATATGACCTTCAAATGGAGGAAATTGGTGGGCTAGATGTAAAATAAGCAATATACTGTTATCAGCTCTTTTGGCTGTATGGGAATGACTCACTGTTCAGATGTACAGAAGAAGCATTGTTGAGGTTCCAGATCTACTGAGTGTGGAACCTCAAGCATTGAACCAACTTTTTATTTAAACTTCAAAGCAATCACTTCTCTAGTTGAGGCTTGTTATCCTTGAGGCCTGTTTATCCTTCATCCACTACAGAGCAGCAGACAACTTGTAATTAAAACACACAAACAACTATTATCTGTTATGAGACTACAATAAAGAAGAGACGTGTTTTGTATTGAAGCAGTTACTTGTTTAAAAAAAAATTCTGTTTGCCCCTAAGACTCCTGTGGCAATTACTCTTCTTTACCCTGCCCAGTTCTGATTGTGAGGATCAAGTGTTTCAGGATACTGAAACTGGCAGCAAACTCTCATATCTCTAGGTTTCTGACAATCCTTGTGGAATTTTGTGTGACTGTTGGGTTGAGCTATGGATTTCCAGATCTCTAATTTGCCCCATTTGAAGCTTTTGAGAAAATGAGAATGGATTTCAACCTAGCTTGGCAAGCAGCTTCTTGTCATAATATGCTGATTTACTGTGGTAGTTTTTCTGTAGGCCTTCCCTAGAAACCGGGATACAAAACCAAGGAAGTATTCCATATCATTCCCTTACGTAATCAGGTGTATAAAGACAGGAGGGAGTTGGATATATGTGGAGGTTCATGATACCGCCTTTACTGCATGAGAAGTAGTATGTTTTCCCCTTTAATTGAGGTTTGCAAACTGAAATTTGCCACTCCTTCAGATACTTTCAGAGTCTCAGATACAGGGTTAGTTGAGTCTTCGCAAAGAGTTCAAGTTATCTTCAGATGAGTGATTATGAATTGATTCAGTTTAAGTATGGGACAGCTAAGGCTCTTGGTTTTCAGGAACAGGAACACTGACTAAGGGACCTAGTTAGTGGACTGGGAACTTAGAGTTTTGAATATGAGTCATTAAGGTGAAGGTGTTAATGCTATGAAGAACCTGTGTTTCAAAGGAATTTTGATGGAAAACTTCTAGGAACTCAGTACATAACACTTTCATAGAAGAAATGATACATATGAGGTATTTGCCATGAAGTTACTTGTTCTAACATTTTTTATTATTGCCCTTCCCTACTCTCTTCCTCTGTTCCCCCTTTCCTGCAATTTTATATTCCAGCAACTTTATCTGTCCACATGGATGCAGCAGAATCAGAGCTACCAGCAACACCATCCTTGAAATCCCAGAACTCTGAATGGACTGGGAAAACACCAGCAACTGAGAAATCTACTATTGTTGCCTCCAGTAACTTTTTTAAAATGCCACCAGAGAAGAGCCTTGGATACAGCTAAAAGGAAGCATTGCATTTGTAAAAGCTTGCTCAACTTTGGAAGTACTTGGTTCTGGTGTGTGTCTGCACCAAACATCTTGTTTGGCAGTAGTGATATCTTCAGTATTGGTGCTTGATATGTGCCATCATCCAGAGTGATCTGCGTGCCCCCCATACCTAAGTCATGTTTGTGAATCTGTGTTTAAGAAAATGTAATCAATGTTGGGACTGCAGTGGCTTTTAAAAATATTCTTGCTATTGGTGTATTTATTATGCATTCATCTCTTTCCCTTATGCCAGCTCATATGTAATGGGTCATGTACAGTTTTTTTTGAGTTTTCAGATCTTTATTCACATGTTGCTTGTTTGTGTATTTGGCATTTTTGGGGTGAAAGTCCCACTGCCACTCAGGGAGGCAGAAGTCTCCCCCTGCTTTCTTACAGGCCAGAAAGATTTCTTGGTTAGGGAGTGAGGAGGGAATGCAAACAAGTTGAAACAAGGAACCTGAATTCTGTGTTAGCAGAATGTTTTCAGGCCATGTGCTAATGGACTCAAATCATGTTGCTTCTGTCAAAGCAAATATGGTGCTTGTCCATGTGGAAATTGCCACTGGCTCACTGGCAGCATTATTGTCCATTAGACCTTTGCCTTCTCCCTTGTTCTGAATGTCTCTAGTCTTGCTTGTATATTGCATGTTCATTCTTAAACCTCCTATTAGATAAGGATTTGGGAGAACTACTTCAGCATAAATGTGTAAGCTGGTGTCCTGGAAAGGAACCGGGACCCTTGAATATTGTTGAAGTATGGTAGAGGATATACCAAACTTCCAAATCTCAGTGTATAAATTAAAAAAAAAAATCTATTAGTGTTTCTAAAGGATGTTTGCTATTGAAGTTAACATGACATGGAACAAAAAAGCCACTTAATGTGTCACCTAACTTCAGAGCATTATGAGTATTGATCAGACTCCTTCTATTTCATGCTTTCCCTCCCTTCAAAAGTATTGTCTGCTATACCGACTGGAGGTGTCTCCATCTGCTGATGATTGCACATTGAGCTGCAGGGTACACTAAAGAGAACTTCCAAGAACTTCCGCTTGGTCCACTGTTACCTTCTATATTGCAGAATATATGGACAGTGATTTCCTCCCTCTCTTTCCTGGACCTTACCTTGGACTATGTTTTCAGAATACATACATACATACCATGTGTCAAGGAACAGGTGGCCTCATAGCTTCTTAAATCCTTTAAAAATAGGATATATCTGTATGAATAGAACTCTTTGCTTTCCTCGTGGCGTGAAGCTTTCAGACAGGACTGTTTAAGCTTGTAAAATTAGTTTTGATTGTGGAGGTGCAGCTAGTACTCTTAAACAGATTAACAAAATTTGCATGTTTTTAGTGGTTCTGCAGTGTTCTGCTTTCCCTTGTAAATCAAATAGCTGAGGGACAGATTTGATTGTGAGAATATGAGGCAGTGGTTTATATTTAACTCTGTATTAAATTGTTAAATGATCATAATGTACACTAAACAGAAATTGAATGACTTGCTAAATCATGATTGACCAATATAGTTAGTTATACTACAGACACACAGTCTGTGTCTGATCCCTTAATACCTGCTTATTCTTGGGGAGATATCCAAATTGGATTTATATTTTGCAGCCCAAGCAAACTGTCAGATCTGTCATTATAAGTCCCTCTCAACACCCCCTCCCCCCACTTTTTTTTTTAAATATATTTTTGGGATGGTACATTTTTACCATAATGGAGGAGTACAAAGGTTCCTTTCCATTTGGATTACAGAACGAGCTGTAAGGGTTTTGTGGAGGAAGGAGTGTTCCTATTTTCACATGTAGTTCAGTTTGTCATATTTGCAGTTATTTTGAGCAATGGTGCCTAAGGGGTAGCACAGGAAGTCTCAGCGCTGGAGGACCTTTAATCTAGAACATGTGAAGGGAAGGTGAAACTGAAGAGGAATAGCTTGCCTATCTAGTACTTGTGAGTACAGTGAAGGGGAAATGTGGTCACTTACTCCTGATAACCTGCAGATAAATTTTAGGATTGGAAGCCTTGTAATCTAAACTGCATGCTGTTAGAGAGTGGTTCCCTAAAAGAGCTTTTGTGAAATTGACTAGTTTTGATCTCATGAAGGATGCTGCATGACCTCTCTTGATTTGAGTCTATTCAACAGACTTACTCAGATTAGTCATCATTCAGCTAAAATTTTCTATTTAGCCTTTGTATTCCTCTTTTTACAACCAGTTCTGATATTTCTTGCTGCATTCTGAGTATTTTCCTGAGTAGCTCTTTCTCTTCTGTGGTGTCAGGATGGTTTTAAAACTCATGTAGGAGAGGTGTTAGGGAATCAAGAGCCTTCATCTCATTGGGGTGGCTGGAGGTGAGTTGCCATGCTTCACATGACTTTTCTCTGGGGGTAGGGAAAGATAACTTATCAGATTTTCCTATTGAGGTCAGTAGCATTGTTATCTGGTTAAGCCCTTACTTAGGTTATAAGCTCCTAGAAGGTATTTCTTGTCTTTAAAGGTTGAATGTGCTTGTTGCAGTATTGAAGAGTAACTGTGGCAGGTCTTGTCTTAGCATACTGTAGTTCCTACTATGGCAAATTTCTGGAAGTGCCAGGAGACTCAAATTACTGCAGCTGCCTTATCTTTCCTGTTTCTAGGTTAGAATGCATTTAGGTTCCCAACCAAATTTGATTCTCCTGAGGCAAGCTAAATGAATCTTGTTACTCCTGGTTATTTATAAAAATTTATCTTCAGGCTTCAGTAAGTTGATACAGATTTTAGTATTTGCAACATTCTTAGATGAATAAAATAGGTTCATTGTTTTGCATCTTTTTTCTCTAAGGCAGATTTCTTAGAAGGCACACTGCTCACACAGCACTCACTGTGAAGGATACTATTTCTGATGTGGATTACTTGAGTAGAAAGGAATAATATTATCTTGATTTGGTAGCTGTGCTTCTGTTAAGGTCGTCCAGTATGTGGTTATTGCTTCAAAGATGCACAGTTAATTCATATTCCACATCTTGTCCACCAGGACTCCCCGGTCTTTTTCCAGTTTTGTCTTCTCTCCAATTGTCTCCTCTCCTTGTCCTTATGGGGGACTTCAACTTGCCAGGCATGAACTGGGAATACCATACTGCTGTGACAAGCAAGTCTGGGAAATTCCTGAAATACGTTGAAGATAATTCGTTGTTACAAGTTCTCAGTGAGCCATCTAGGAAATATGCCCTCCTAGACTTGTTATTTATAACAATGGGCATTTAGGAAATGGCCTTAGTCTGAGACAGGTGAGATTCAAATCAGATATTAGAAAATTTACTTTCACTGTTAGGGTGGTCAGGCACTGGAATAAGTCGCTCAGGGAGGTGGTGAAGTCAACATCCATGGAGCTATTTAAGAGGCATCTGGATCTGGCACTAAGTTACATAGTTTAGTGGTTTAGGGGTTACAGTGGTAGTTCAAGGTTGACAGTTGGACTTGGTCATCTTAAAGGTCTTGTTGAACCTTGATGATTCTATGAACTCCTGGCGTCACACAGGATAGCCCCAAGAATCACACCATGTGCCTGAGAACATTGTCCAAAAGCTTCTAGAACTCTTCAGACCTGGTGCTGTGACCACTTCCCTGGGGAGCCAGTTCTAGTGCCCAACCACACTCTGGGCTAAGAACCTTTTCCTAATATCTAACTTAACCCTCTCCTGACTCAGCTTCATTCTATTCCCTCAGATCCTGTCAGTGGTCACCACAGATAAGAGATCAGCACCTGCCTCTCCGCTTCCCATCATGAGGAAGTAGTCTGTGGTGAGGTCTCTTTTCAGCCTCCTCCAGGCTGAACAAGCCAGGTGACCTCAGCTGCTGCTCGTAGGCCTCAAGGCCCCTCACCATCTTTGCAGCCCTCCTTTGGATGCTCTCTTAAGAGCTTTATATTCTTACTATGTGGTGCCTGAAACTGCACATAGGACTTGAAATGAGGCTGTATCAGTGCAGAGCTGGACAATCACCTCCTTCGTCTGGCTCATGATGTAATTCTAAAACAGAGCAAATAATAAACAGCAAGTTTTGAAGGAGCTGGAAGGCATGTCCTGTGGGAAGTGATGAAGGAATCCAGGTTTGTCTGATCTGGAGAAAAAAAGACTGAGGGGTGATTTCACTGCTTGCTACAGCTTCCTGAGGAGGGGAAGCAGAGAGGGAGATGCTGAGCTCTTCTCCCTGGTACCTAGTGACAGCACACATGGGAATGGTTCAAAGCTGCACATGGGGAAATTCAGACAACATTAGGAAACACTTCTATACAGAGAGGATGGTCAAACACTGGAGCAGGCTTCCTGGAGAGGTCATCGATGCACCAAGCCTGTTCATATTTAAGAGGCATTAGGACAATGCCCTTACTTTAACATTTGGTCAGTCTTGAAGTGATCAGTCATTTGCATTAGACACTCATTTTAGGTCCCTTCCAATGGAACTATTCGATTTTATTCATGAGCTTTGTGATGTTTCTGTCTTTTCATTCCTCCAATCTGTCCCTGTAGGTGGTACCTGCACTCTCCAGCATATCAGTGGCTCCTTTCCCCAACATGCCCTCATTTCTGATCTTGTTGGGAGTATGTTCTGTCTTTTTCCACCAGGTCACTAACAATCACTGAACAGTATTGATCCCAGTATTGTCTTCCGAGGCATACTTTTTATAACTGGCTGTCATGCAGATTTCTAACCACTGATCATTTTTCTTTAAACTTGGCAGTTCAGTCAGTTTCTCACTGACCTTTCCTACTGGATGCTGTCCAGTCCATAGCTGCCCCATTTGGCTATAAGGATGTTATGAGAGACTGCATCAAGAGGCTTACTGAAGTCATTGGAAACAGCATTCACTGCCCTCTATGCATCCACAGAACCTGTCATTTCATCATAGCAAGCAGTCAGGTTCATAGCCTTGATTTTCCCTCTTAATCTGGCAACCTGTTCCTAGTCACCTCTTTGTCCTTTGGGTGCCTGGAAATGGCTTCCAGAATTTGCTTCATAGGGATACAAGGGACTGAGATAGGGCTGACTAGCCTATCATTCCACAGATACTCCTTTCTGTCTTTTTAGAAAGGTGATGTATATGTACCCCTTCTTGTCACTGGAGACCTCATGCAATTGCCACAGTTTTTCATGGATGACAGAGACCAATCTTAAAATGACATAATTTTATGTACAGGGAGAAGATGGACATTCAGTGAAAGAGAAATCAAGAGCTGAGAGGAGCACATTTACTAGCTGTTCTTTGCACATTTCCAGTAGTTGCAGTGAGTTCTAGTCAGGCTAAATGCCCAGTTTGGTAGATACTGGTGAAGTTCAGATTAAAAGAAGGTAGCTTCTGGCCTGATGGATTTATGATTTTAAAGGTTCAGTAAACACTGAAGAAGGCAAGAAAACTGTAGCTGTGAAGAAACTTGTTAGAGGCTGAAACTAGTACTACTGAGTGATAGATTAGCTTCATGATTGTGGTGTGCAGAGGTGTGTCTTGCCAGCATCATTCCTGAATAATGACTCTGAGTCGGTCAGTGCTGTCCTTCAAACTGTAAAAACTCCTACTGTTATTTTGTGGATGTTTCAGAGACCTGCTTAGTGAGCAGAGGATGAGAAGGGAAATTGGAGGAAGGGCAACAAAGAAGGGTGATTGAGTACATCTTTTATTGTAACCCCTTCAGTGCCGAAGAAGGAAGATGCTACAATAAACAGTACATGTGCCTGGATATTGAAAAGGAATTATGTCAAGTGGTTAACAGTTTTGCTTTGTTGTCTTGAGGAACAGTTTGTAACCAGATAACTTTTCAGTGAAGCAAAAGTGAAGAGTGCTACCAATCATTTATTCAGAAAATGTATTTTAATAGTCTGTTAGGAGGTTATCAAAGGACGACAAACACCATTCTCTGTGTGATACTTCATTACTATATCTTTGTCTTCTATATTCTGTTCCAGTTTGTGTTTGATGGTTAAGACATCCTCCTTTTATACTATCAAATATGGGAAAAATATTTTACAGCAATGCTTCTTAAGGCATAAAGCATATGGGGACACTTGCTATGCAGAAGGTAAGACAAGATTACATTTGACCTTGAACCTTTACCCAGTGCAAGGATTGAACTCAGCACAGAGAACGTAATGTCTTAGTTATACTAAAGCATCTCATTCTTAAGGAAGTGGACAGTGCCATAGGCAAGTGTAGGGAGACTGCACTGGCACCAGTGCTTGGAGATCGACGCATGGCTGGCCCTTAGTCACATGGTGTACAATACAGACTTATGTTGTGGACAGAAGGAACATCCTTCTCAGCTTCAATGTTGGTAGAATGCCTTCCCAACTGCAAACATGACTGATGGTGTGAGTCCAGTGAGTGCACAAATATGTGCTAACTGGCATAGTAGGAAAAGGGAATTCTTGTACCAATCTAAAGGATTGGTAAAAGTGGAAAATGGACTTCTACAGCCTGTTATGTCAGAGTAAGATGCAAACTATGTGTACTTGCAGACAATCAGGAAAATTCTTCCTGAGCCCTGTGTTTTATGATCTAGAGTATTCATTGTCTTAAAGCAGAGATGTCAGTATTATGAGAAGGATGTTCAGGATTTTGCAGAGCTGCCCTCTTGTCCTTGTAATGTCTGAAGGAAATGGGATGAACATAAAAAAGGCTGCACTGGGTCAGACCAAAGGTCTGTCTGTGTTGGTAGTCTCTGTCTCACAGTGACCAGGGGATACTGTAAGGCTGGAGTAGTCATATACTGATGCTTTTTTAAATGTTCTCTTAGGCTGGTGTCCTGTCTCAAAAATACATACAAACTTTCTTCAAGGCTGGAGAAAACTTTTGCAAACCTTTTGGCTATAGTATTTGTCCTGCAACTAGATTTAATGGTAGTTTTACAAGGACATGTCCTGACTTTAAAAACATCAAGGAAGGATTAGCTCATCTTTGTAATCAGTTTTCTTATTAATTATCCTCTTTACAAGTAAATTGCATCTTCTCTTGGAATATTTTTTTCAATTACAACATCCTGACATTGTTTCTTACTATGCTTTTTTTTTCCCCAGCAAGATTGAAAAGTCTTGTTCCTTCTTTACAATTAGACCTTTTTGACATGTATAACTATCTATGCCCAGCCAACAAGTCCTGTGTAACCCACTAACCCATATAAGTAATTCTTCGTAAGCTTCACTCTGAAACTTGTCATTTAACCTTTAATTCTTCTGCATGAAAATCCCCAGTACTCCACATCCCTATGTATTCAGTTCTAGTGTCTACACTTAAGAGTATACTTTAAAGTTATGGAGTAACTCTAAAAGTCACTTGCAGTACTTTTTACAGCCTATTCAGGCTGTGTGCACTCATATATCCAAACATCATGCTATCCGTTGCTGCCGAAACACTGCTGTAACACTACCACAGAAGGTGAAATTCAGCTAGTTGATCCTGAATCTAAAGTTCTTACTACTGCTTTGCAGTGCACAAGGTCCTAGAAAGTAAGATTTATTTTTTTTTATTCCAAAATTTATAGCATTATTTATTATTACCTGTGTGGTAGAAAGCCCTCTATGGAAATGGAAATACTAGGTAATAAACCATTTCTTGTCTTGTGCAGATGGGCATAAAAATGAACTTGACGCTAAAGTCTAGATTGCCTAGATGGGTGAATGTGAGACTTCATTGCTGGAGGCATTTCTAAGAGGGCCATGAACTGAGACTCATCTGGCCTGACTTGAGGCACTGCTGAAACCATTGAATTTCCGCTCAAGTTTTGGCAACTCCAGACAATGAGCCAAAGCTATCATCAGCTGCATTTTAGCTTTCTCCTTCTGTCACAGAGGGCTTACCTACATATAGTTCACAAACAAAATATGTAAAGAGCAGCTTTGTGTACATCCCAAATGTTTTATGAGGTCATAAGATTTAACTGTTTGATAGGGATTGGACTCTGAGTTCTTAGGACTCTATTTTAGGGGTAACATGTAAATAAGAAAGATTGTCCTGTCTTAAAACATGATGTGTATTCTCTAAATGAAGCTCTTGTACAATCTCTCTTCTGATTATAGAAACTGGAAATAAATCAATATATGAAAGAATTGTTTTATCTGATATAAAGCGAGTTGAGTTGAGAGTGGGGGGAGACAGGTTTCACTAACACCTGACTAGATTTACAGTATTGGAATGTCCATTAATCTGCATGCTTCCTTGACTGTTTTCTTAAGTATAAACTGTAACCTGAAGGTCTGTAGGGAGTTACCATGCTTTTCTTCCTTTGAATTGCAAACTTGAGTGAAGGATTTGAGGTAATTTATCATGTCCATTCTTTGGAGTTGTTTTGTACTGCTTTTGTTTCCCAGTTTGTCAGGACATTGTCTCTAGACAAGTGAGATGCTCCCTGTTTGGAATCTGAAACAATACCAGAGTTTTTTAAAGTAGCTCTTCACTTCCAAGTCACTACTTCAGATCTACCCAGTCCTAAAAGGGATTTCATTTAAATGAGCATGTCAGTTTCAATTGATAGTTCAACGGGTATCTATTAATTTTGCCAACATTTTGACATCCTTATGAGATAGATTGGCATCATTCTTTTTATCATGATAACTGACTTCAAAGTCAGATGAGCAGTGGACTTTGAATTTTCCTTTGCCTGTGTTTATGTCCCAGTATTGGTAGCTATGCACAGTTATGGAAGAAAACCACAAAAATCCCTCTACATTAACTCTTCTAATAGATTTATTAAATTATTATTAAAAATATTAAAAAATAAGATCCCAAATGGATTGAATGTTTTTAAACAAAAAGATCAAAATCCTTTGGAAATGGCTTCAAATTTTCAACACTGTACTGGTGGGGAGTGGTGTTCAATTTTTAAAAGTGATGATTTTTTCTCTCTTTGTCTACAATCTGCACCTATAAGATTTGGGAAGTGTTCCCAGTGAAATGTGCTAATTTTTCTTAGGTACAAGGAGTCAGAACAAGGAGCGATAGATTCTCTTTTGGGAAGGGCTCAGATTTGGCAAAGTATTGGTAATGTCAAAAATGTCAGATACCTAAAAATTATTATTAGCTGGTTCAGTCTTCCACCTACTTGCAATTTTGTAATTTTTTAATTTGAAGTAATGAAGCATTTCTGTTGACAAGTGGGTTAATTTCTATTAAAAAAAAAAAAAAGAAAAAAAGAAAAAAGTTATTGTTCCCATGTTCTTAATTTTACATCCCAAGGCTGAGAATTTTCTCAGTTCAGTTTGAATAACTGGTGGTTGATTGTAACAGGGCTGCCTCTGTTAGCTTTTATTTATTTTACTGTTTTTCAAACATTCTTTTTTTATGCTTTTCCAGCTCAGAAAAATCAACTGAAACTGCAAATGAATACAAATAGACCTGCTATATATTAATAGAGAATTTCTCACATCTAAACAAAGCGTATTTCAAGTCTGGGGGTACAAATCTTGTTCTCTACTGAAGTAAAGCGGTTTTCCAGTGAGAACAGATGCTTAGTATTAGTTTTTTAATGAAACATAGTATAGAGTTTCAAAGTGGTAAATGACATGAATTTAACTCTTTTTTACGGGTGGATCCAGAGAAAGGTATCTAAAGATGAGAATATGAGCAGATCTCAGTCAGGAGTTGCTGCCATTAGGCAGATAGAGCACAGATTTTGCCAAACACACTTGTAAAACTGTCCTTAGAGGCTGGAGAATTTTACCTAAAGGTTGGAGAAATCTTCCTCATGAGAAGTGTTGTAGTTCACAGGCTGCCTGCAGGTTCAGTGATGGCAGACCAGTGGTTCTGATAAACTAATGCCAGCACTGACATGATGTTTTCTTAGTAATTTTGACATTAGCATCCTGAGAGGTTCACCAGTGTTGCCTTAAGACTCTTCCTCATCCTGCTTCACCACATAATTTGCAAGTGCTTGGACTCACCTAATCCCCCTCCATAGGGAAATAAACTTTTCTCAAAGTGGAAAAATCCCACTTTGAGAAGCCATACACTCTTGTTGCTGAGTGTTTTATGGTGAATGAAAGAAGTCCTGTGTTTTCTTTCTTGGCTGTCCAGTGAACAACAAGAGGAACTTTTTGGGAGCCTTTTATTCCTTGCTGGTCCTTTCTGATACTGTGGAGCAAGAAAATGGGAGTGAGGAGTGCAGGGTTTGATTTTCAGGTGGAGAGAGGGACTGTGACGTCTGGCCGTTGTCTTGCACTCAAGCAGTGCAGGGGCTACCACCAGGCTAACTGGGAGAGGTGGCATTTCCTGCTCTTCTCACCACGTTGGTAGTCTGCATGACTCAAAACCATGGGCTTCATGTATTTAGAGATTTATTTAGACATTTAAACAATTGTCTTCTTCAAACCCACACCCTTAAATAGCAAAGAAAATTATTTAAAAAAAATTGTGCTTTGATGACTAGGCTACAATTTGAGAGGTCCAAATTGCTGGAATCAATGCCCTTCCACATGTACAGTACAATGCAGTCAAGCAGTTGCCTGATTTGTTATTGGGTTTGAGGGTTGTTTGTCTTGGCTGTCCATTCCCCATTGATTTGGCATTATTTTGAATTGTATGTACTGAGGGACAACTTAGGATGGCAGTTAATTTCTTCCCTTTTGATTATTTCTATCTGTAACCAGATACATATGTGCCTGTGTATATATATTATTTATTTTTGCAGTAGGATTTCTTGGTATGTATCTACTTTGTGTTGGGCTTTCCTTATAAAGGTATTTTAGTTTCCCCAAATATGCTTTGTCTCTGGAAATACTATGATTCCTGGATGGACTTCCAAGGGATTGAAAAAGCAGCCCAAATCCATAGTATTTCAGAGGATCTGCTGTGAAATAACTTGTCTACCATAACCTGAGAAAGAGTAATAGGTAGGTGAAAACTTGCTATTGAGCAGTCGCACTTTATCTACTTTTACATTAAGGTCATAGGATGATATGAATATTAACTCATGTCTTACAGTGATATTTCAAGTGGTGTCCTCTTGATTCTTTTCTCTGAACATCAAAGTAATGATTGTTTAGTGAAGAAAATCTGGCCATTCTTTAACAAATGATAGGCTGCCCGTTAATGTCCAATTCAGCAAAGTCTTAATATCAGAATATTAATATATGTTTTGGGGAAAATGCTTTCAGGACAGAGACCCTCTTTGGAACCAGAATCAGTTATCTGACTGAACTGTATTGGAAAGAAGGAGAAAGTTGCAAAGGAAAAAATGATACTAACTTTAGTCTTTAATACCCTCTGTTTTGTTCTGTTGTCTCCATTGACTGTTGGGTCTAGATCTTCTAGAGCAACTAGTGCGTCTTTTTTTTTAAAGCCAAAACACGAACAACCTTCCTCTCCAAGTTTTTATAGTGTTCATATGTTAAATGAGGAATGGAAGTCTCTGTTTGCAGCTAAATACGCATTTTCTGATGTAAACAGATGCCATTATCCTGAAAGATGAAAATCAGTTTGGATTTCCATTAATACTGCCTTGGGATTGGACAGGTAGCTGCAATTGTAGTTTTCTTAATCTTGCAATAAAATACTATGGACTGCATCATTCCTTGCTCACACATTGCACCTCACACCTGTGCTAAATGGGCATTTTCTGAGCAAAGTGCATTGTTTGCTCAACAGAAGCATAAAAGATGACACATGGTATGTTGCTGTACACCTTGCCTTCTCTCTGCTAATCGCTGTGGATAAAGTGATGATTGTGCACTCCTCTGTGACTCAGAAACAACTTTGCTGAAAACCACGAATTTATTTTGGGTAAGCTACATTCCACCTGTAGGTATACTTAAATGTAACTGTGTATTTGTTCTGGGAAGAACCCAGATGCTTGTCACAGATAACTAGGAACTGGAAGCACCAGACCTGTCTATTCAGAATGTGACACTGTCATTCTACAAGTACCTTGAGTGTTTAGGACATGGATGAGTACAACTTCTACTGCTTGTCACTGAACTACTGCTGGTAATTGAAAACTGGAATACAGTGTTCCCTGGAGAGTTTGTCATGGAGCTCAAGAGGTTAATATGTAGTTATGTGATGATACTATAATTTTATATGCACCCGCAGATACTGCTAATAGACATTAAAGTGGGCATTTACATCCTTATTATGGGTCAGTACTTGATGTCATAATAAAAAAGTCACATCAGAAAAGTACAGGATAAAAATCTGATTATGCACATTTTGGAGTGTAAATGGCTTTAAAATTCAAATTGTCACCTGGTGGGAGGATCAGGAAGAGTCAGAACAAGGGCAAAGGGGCAAAGCTGTGAGACACAAGGGGCAAGATAAAGGAGGAAAAAGAGCCAGGCAGGACTAGGCCTTGGCTTGGGTAGTTTATATCTGTATGAATACTATACCCCATTACTTAGGCCCTTCATGTCATTTCATTAAACATAAGTGTGAGTGAAAGTTCGACTTTGGGATGGGGTGTGAAGGTCAGTAATCTCCAGATCTTGTGTCTTTCCACAGAGTTCAATTCTGCTCTGTGTTGTGAGGGCTAAAATGTTGTGTGGGTTAATGCAGGGTGTTCATCTGAAGGGAAACATCAAAGCCAATCAAGTTTCCCAGGTGAGACAACAGCTGAAATTCTCTCATGAGGCTGTCCTAAGTAAATATACAAGTAACTATTAAACTACTGGCCCCAAAGGCTGAGGAGGAGTGTGTATTGAGGAGACTGAGACTCTAAATCCTGAAGAGTGATGTAGCTTAAGATCAAAGGAGAAGTACAGTGAGGACTAGAGCAGCATGTATGATGGGCCGAGTAGGTCAGGACAGTGGATTCAGTTGCAATGGACTCAAAGGGTTTCCAACATCACCTTAAGCTCTGTGGGAGCTGAAACCCTGGAGCATGTAGAAATTTGGAGGAGTGTTGATTTTCCATTTCTGCACTATTTCTTCATCCAAATACATCCTAAAGCACTTTAAAAAGTCTATGCAGTTGACTGAAATTTTAGGGATATATTGGAAATATAGGGTACAAGGCAATGAGGTGAGGTAAATGGTTTATCTGCTAAAAGGAGAAGCCGTGTCCTTCCATCTCCACTTCGTTGTCTCCTCATGTCTGGCTATGAGGCCCTGCTGCTTACATTTCACTCCTTTGACTCCTGAGTCATGGCAACCACCTTAACTGCAAAAAATCACTTGATTTCTACTGGCTTAGTCCATTGATTTGGCTCAGTTGATGTATGCAACAAGTGCTAGAGGCAGCCCAAGGCTCGATGGCAGGCCCAAGGCTAGGGAATTGAGTGGGCAGGGAGAAAGTCCTGGGAATAATGCTCTGATTGAGGGAGATGCACCCAGTTGGCAGCACCAAGGTTTTAACTTTGACTCAGTCACTTGCAGATCTTTGCCCACCACCCCATGGTCTCTAGGGGTTCAGCAGCTCATGGAAACTCCATACAGTCCAGGGCTGCAAGGGATGCTTTGAGGGTGTTGTTACATGGAGCTGCCTTGCCAAGAACTGTGCACTCCTCTTATCACAGGTGCTCCTTAGGGGTTTTGACACCAACTTTAGCTGAGGTGAGAAGAGACATTTCCTGTGATGTAACCATATATACTTCCTAAAAATGGATTATGGATGGAAAGGGCTTACCAGCTTGAGAGAACCCAAAGTGTCTTTCACATGGATCTCTTTAAGGTCTGGTTTGTTTATCTATGAGGCACAGTGAAAGATGGGCCAAAATGACAGAAATTACTTAGTATTTCTACAACATGTTTTGTGTAATGAAAATCAGACTTTTTGGTGAATGAGAATGTTATTAAAAAACCCATCTGTCTTTTGCAACAGCTTTCAATAAAAGTACTGAAATACTGAGGCCTACAAACAGCCTGCTCTGCATATTTCTGGAATCAGATAGAAGGCAGTTTTCTCAGGAAAACAAGAGGCACAGAAAGAAGTTAAAACTTTGCAAAGAATACAGAGCAAATATGTAACAGTTCTGAAGGGTTTTTGAATTTGCCTCACTAAAGACTTTTTTGTGCCCCTATACTAGTGAAGTGCATAAAACTCCAAGAGGCAATCTATCCATTCAGTGGATCAGTCAGACACCAAGGAGGGTGGTGTCAATCATTGGATACGGAGCCATGCAGCAATTAATGGATCCTAGTTTGTGAATGGCCACGTCCCCTGGCTCGGGTGGCTTTTGGCTGCTGACAGAACAGGGATGGAGAAGCTCGTCTCCCTATTCACAATTAGTGTTTGTTATTAAATGCTGACAGTGTGTTCTCTCCTCTCGTGTATCTGGTCTTTGTTTATGCACTGGATGTTGGCACAGGCTTCTGTGCTGTAATGTCTTGAATTAGCTGCTGTTGAAAGGAGTCCAAGGAGCAGTGTGCTCCGAGGAGGACAGGAAGGTGGGAGGGTGATTTGGCACCAAAAGAGCAGGAGCAGTTCTGAGGAAAGAATGAGAATGGGTTTAGTTATGTGGGAGTCTGGCATGGAGCAAGCGGCAATGAGCCCATGCACATCTCTGTTCTCAAATGTGATGCCAAACTTATTGATGGGAATAAGGACCTAGATAGGAGGTGTAAACAATGGCAGGAAGGTGAGATAGCCTTGGAAATGGTTTGGTAGAAGGTGGTTTTAGCAGACATGGTATCTTCCAGTAGATAGATGGTGTCTGAGTTAGGAAACATGGGACCTGGAGGAGGAGACTACAGTCACTGGAGATCACCATAGAGGTAGGAATATATAGAGAAGTGATAACATAATTCAAGCTGACTGTGGCAGATGAGGAAGAGATTAAAAGCAGAGAAAAATGGGGAAAGGAAAAAAGTGATCTCTGGACCACCAGCTGATTTGAAGGGAATCAGTAGGTGTTTAGGATAGGAGAGTGACATTAGTCCTTCCATGGGGGAGAGGTGACTTATTCCAATCTGTGGGATTTACACAGCATCTATAAGGTCTAAGATACAACATCTGGGTTAAATACTAAGGCACGTGCAATGGCTGCAGCTCCCTATCCCTCTCTGCAATGCTGGAGCAGTGTGTGGCACAACAAGCAGTCTGTGTTGGCCATTTTGCAGGTCAGGTCTTTCACCTGTTTGTGTGATGAGAGAAAATGTGCCAGGATCTACAAGGAACAGGTATGATTTGGTTATGAGAAGGCAGCACTTTGAGCTCTGTGTCCTGCAACCCATTTGCTCAGAATGGCTACAACAGGTTATGTTAAGGTGAGAAGTAAACATGAAGTGAGTTAGTTTTCTTTATCTAAGAGCTGGATATCACTTCTGCCTCTCCACTCTTGCTTCTGTTCTTTTTTCAATAAGAAGATGAAATGTTAAATAGGAATAAACAATTTAGCTTCTTGGAGTGCTGCTGAAGTAAAATGCTTGTCATGTTTCTTCATTCAGTGGGAATAGGCAGGGAAGGGTGTCATGAGGCCAGGTTTGCCTCTACTGGGTGCACTCACTCTCTGTGTCAGCCTGTGGCCTGACTGGTCAGTCTGTTTTTGTCCGAGTCACATTCCTAAAATACAAGTAGCTTTGGCAGTTGCACAAATTAGAGCCTTGATGTTCCCTGGTCACCTGGAATAGAGTGGGATGAACAGAATTATCAGGTATTATTTATTCATCACCAGAGACTGCTGTGTGTAACTGACCCTCTGTGTGTTGCCATTTTGTCCTGTGAATACTTTGCTATAGTCTCTGCAAACTTTGCTCTGGAGTGTCTCTGACAGCCCAGCCGACTACTGCTAGTTACTTCAAATATTTTGGATGCATGTTAATCCAGAGCTCATTTGTTGGAGCAAATTGAGGTCCACATCACCAAAAAGATACCTTACTCCAGTCAGTGCTTGTCTAGCCCAGCCAAAGTGAGCATCTTTATCTTTTCCTACCTCTTACTTAGTCTTTCCTGGTGTTTTCATCCCTCTGATGCTGCTCTGTCACTGCTTCTCCCCAGTAGCCCACATTCAGGTGTGGCTCTTTAAAAACAATCTCTGTCAGTATTTGTCATTAATCTGTTTCCATTTTTATTTATAAAAGAAAGAGAATGTGAATGGAACAGCAGCAGTAGCAGGGCAATTGCAGATGAATAATGAAAGGATTCATCACAGCCATACCAGGATATATATATTTTTTGCAGCCAAGCGAGACGGATTCCCATCACAGCTCGGGGACTCGTTCCACACAACCACTCATCTTTCATGCTGGGGGGAAGGGAAGGGTGGAGACAGTGTCATTATGGATGTAACGGGGCTCTGAAGTGACTGGTCAAGGTTGCCGCTTCAGTCGCAAGGAATCGGCTTACAGGAATTTTCTCTCCACCAGGTGTTATTGCCTGGTAAAGTGGCCTTCTACAGCAGTCTGCCACTTGTGAAAGGGAGGCTTAGGGTTCGCTAATGGGGATGCATTCAAGTCACCAAGGAAGCACAGAATGTCCAAGTGAGGATTTCACAGAAGTGACAAACTTATCGTATGCAGAACGAGGAACACACTGGACAATGCAGTGTCCACCTATTTGTCTCTTGAACCCACCCTCAAGTTCGCTGTCATATCAACAAACAACTCTCAGCTTGCCCTGCACCATCTAGCATTACAAATCCATCTGTTCTGTTGAACACTGATGTTTTGTTCTGTAAAAGCAGAAGAGAAAGAACTGCTGTTCAAAAAGGATAAAATAACCCAACAAGCAAACCTGAAATATGTCTGATTGATTGGGGTGTGCACTAAAATCCAAAAAATCAAAAAAAGTTTCTGTCTTTTCCTCTCTGCCAGGTCCAGGGTAGCAGTGCCAATGCTTCAATGCTGTTTGAGCTCTGCATATCTAAGTGCACACAGATACAGTGGTTACATTTTTCCCCATCTGAAGAGGCAGTCTGGCTGTCCAGTCCTCTTGTGCTTACAGGGAGGCAATCCAGGCAACACAATTACCATCCAAAGCAGAGCTGAGCTGTCCTGAGTAATTCTCAGATGAGTAAGTGCAGTTACTCTGTCTGCTCTTGGGGCTTGAAGGGTCTGAATTGAAGGAAAAAGCATAACATTTGACTGTATTTTTCTATCTTGAAAAGCATAAAGCACGTTGATTTAAAGGGCATGTTGGTCTCCTTTTCAGGTGCTGCAGTGACCTGTGTTGCTGGGTATCAGTTCCACTTCCAGTTGTGAGACTGCATGGAAAGTACAAAAGGCCTTGTCCCAAAGGATTGTGTGTTTGTCAGGCCTCTTGGCATCCTGGAGGACTTCGTGCACCTCTGGCAAGGTGTTTACATCAGGGCATTCATGTATTAAATACTTCTTCCTCTCAATTGAAGCGTAAGTGCCACTGGAGGCAATTCCAGTTGGATGGGAGGATGCAGTACAATGCTACAGCTGAAGTGATCTTTGAAAGAGTAAGACAAGCAAATATGTTGTTTTGTTGGGCCCTTAGGACTGTCAAAACAGCAGGCAAAAACAGAACTGTGATCTTTCCTATTTCAGACTTTGCTAGTGCTCTGTTTCTCCTGTATAAAATCACAGCCTTGCCAGTAGTAGAGGAATCAGGGAAAAACAGCCCCTCCATTTCCCTTTTGTACCCAGGGAATGCAATGCAGTGCTTAGAAGCTTAGAGTCAGTTTGGATTTTTTACCATTCCCCCTTCAACATATATATATCTCCCTTTGGGAAACCATTTGGTTCATTTCCCCATATCCTGCCACAGAATTATGACATATCATTATGAACTGGATGTCTTTCAGTTTGGCTGCATGATTCAGCTCCATTTATACATCCTGTTAGGTTTCCATTCCCATCCCTAGATAAGGACTCTTGGTTGCTCAGCATGGAGACAGGTTTTGTGTTGAATATGGGACTTCTTGGGATGTACAACAGGGGGAAGATTCTGTATAGGGTGCTTGCTTATTTAAAAGGGAAGGAAAAAAAAAGGTGCTTCAGCCACGATAGGTCTCATTGTTGTACAGCTGCAGAAGTTGTTTCTTATACAGTCTGTGGTTAATGGCTTCCTACTTTTCTCCTGAAGGATCTTTCTTTTGTATCCCCATAGGATCAGGTCCTTGATAGTGTCTAAGATGCTATTTCTCCTAGTGGTCACCTCCTGATCTTGGCTGGATGTAGGGGAAACAAAAAAGCCCATCAACTTATTTGTGCCAATAGTGTATGCTTACAAAACTGGGTTGAATGGGTAGGTGAGAATCTTGAGTAGTTCTGAAAATGCTGTGTGCCTTCTGTTTTTCTCAGCATTATGAATTATCAATGGAAAGCTTGCTATGTTACAGCCTGGGAGATTGCCATTCCTCTAACTGGTGCTTTCCAGGTAGTTATAAAATTGATGTGTAACAATAGTGTAGTAACATGTTAGTGGAGGAGAAAGTTCTCTTCTGACTCCAACAAGCAGATGGTTTATGGGAGCTCATCCCTCCAGTCACCTTTGTCCCAGTGATCCTCTGATTTATTTTGTTTCAAGTGTTTAGTGGCTCTATGCAGTGACTAACTTAGGGTGTTCATTATTTGGTCTTCATGTCTGTTCTGTCTAGACCCCTTCACTTCCTCCAAGCACTCCCAACCAAACTAGTAGCTCGCAATTGCATTCTGTGACAGCCACAGTTTCAGGCCTTGCTGTATATCCACTCATACAGGCAATAGAACCACAGCAGAAGATGCTGACCAATTCTCTGTCATAGGCTATCACTGAAGTATTTTCCGTTTAAATAACAAAGGTAGGTTTCTTTAGCCTTGAACAGTCTGTAAAACATTGCAAGTAAGAAAATGATTTCTCTTGCTGAAGGCTTGTGATGTAGCAGCATACATTTTTTACTGGAGGTAGCTCCTCCCAGACATGTAGGCTCTTCTCAATTGGAAACATTTAACACCCAATTAGTTTCTGATGTATGCTTTAATATATTGGTGATCTCAATGTTCCCTGAGAGGCTTCGAATTATGAGGATATAACCAGGTGCAGGTTTGCATAACCTGCTTTGAAATGCTTCACTTCCTCTGATCCATACTTAGGTTATTTTAAAGTTGCCATGGTGTGAGTGTGCTGAAAAATCTGCACTGTGTCAAATGAGTGGTGGATGGAGAACTCTAAACTCCTCCAACAAAGTTTGTATGAAGAAAAGTGACTGGGTGTCCTTATGGAAAGGTAGTATTTCATTCTGAGAGATGTAAGAAGTATTCTTTCAGCAAAAAGTCTGAGAACCAAGACACCCTAAGCAACTGCTGTGGGGTCACTGTAAATTCAGTCTTTCCTTACTTTCTGTTCTACTATAGTCCCTAGAAGGCTCTGGTCGATATTGAAGTCCATTTGATCCTGAGGCTTTACAGACTTTGAATAGGAGCATTTACTCTCCAAACAACGTACTGTCCAAACAGAGAAAGATGTGGGTGTGGGCCACAAGTGGTAAAGGTAAGGAAGGGCAGGATGATACATGATCTGTGGTGACATCAGTGTGAAATAAAATGGAGAAAAAGGAGATACTGTGGATTGTTGAATTAATTGTCCTTAACTTTCAGGACTTGAGCCAAGGCGTCTCAGGATACTAGCTAAAGCACACTGAAATTCATCAGGAATGATGCATGTATGAAGACATGTGTAGGTAGAAAGAAGAAGAAGCAAGGTAAGAGGCAGATGTGTTTTGAATAGAGATCAAGCTGGGGAACAAACTTCACACTTTGGAGATGTTGTCAGAGAAGCATAATTTGGATTGAAGGCTGAGCAATTTTTAGTTCCTTGTATCTTATGCTATTGTCTACCTTCTTTGATTTTTTTCATTTTAAATGCCAGGCTGCCCTGCTGACTGTGTGCATGCATTTAGTTCCGTGTATGGCCTGCCAAAGCAATGGGAGCCAGCTGGAGAATGATGTCTGCCTGTCCCCAGACTTTCTCTCTTGTGTTCTTTTTTTTCTTGTGAAGGAAGCACAAGAAGAGACCCAGGCTTGGTATAGATGCACTTCTGATTTGAGGCCTGAGCTGGGGAGATGCTTTGCTGGTGACAGTAACATCGTGGTAAATGTCCTGCTTTCTGCAGTCTCCATCCATTGTGCTCCAGTGCTTTGCTTTCAATGGGAAGGTCCCTCTCTGTAAGACCAACATGAGAGACCAAACTATTACCTGTGGGGATAGATAGTATTTTCTGGACCATTGCCACTGAGTGGCAGCGTTCAGCAGTGTCTTCCCTGACAGGTCAGTCGACCAGGTTGCTGCTTACACAGGGTTGCTCTCAGGTGACTCTTTCTCTGTCTGATGGCAGGAATGCAGAGTAGATCTTCCCGTGCTGATTCCCGCAGTAGTGAGAAGAACTGAGGAGTTGTAATGATTTCAGTCTGTTTCCACCATACAGTTCTGGTTAAGGACCTAAAGGCACTGCTGGTATCAGGAGCGTGCTGCTGTTGAATCTTACTTTGCCTGGGTCTCAAATGTTGTAGAACAATGAAAAGAGCTGGCTCAGCTGTTCTTGTCTGTAACAGCTGTGGTTGCCGGTGGGCTCAGCTCAGCTAGGGCAGTGACTTTGGGTTCTATCTGAGGAAGCATTCGAACTCAAGAAGCCTTGTAAGGACCGAAAGTCTGGCAAATGTACCAGGCCCTCCACTATTGTATGTTTTGTTCAAGGGTAGATGTTTGTTCAGATCTTTGTTCATGAAGCCTAGCCATGATGATGATGAAGAGATGTCCCAGATGCAGAGACAGTTTTTTCAAACAAGTTGCCAAGAAGACACAGACAACTTTTCTAATACTTCCAACATGAATACACAATATCAAAACAATATTAGCACCTCAATTCACAGAATGGGAGGAGAGATCAAAAGAAATTTCCCCCTATTGCTATTAATGGAAGTAACCATCATTCATTAACCCATTCCTCTTGTAATTCACTGGAGAAGAGGAGTCAGTAGCAGAGTTCTGAATATCTCATCAGAAGCCAAGGCATGACTGGGACAGTGAGACTGGACAGTCTCAGAGCAAGATGAAGGCCTACTTAAAGGTGCCTGATCTGTACCCTGTTTCAGGATAGGTAGAGTTTCACCCTTTGTATTTGGAATTTTTCAGAGGTGCTGAATTTCTATTGAAATTGCAGGGAACACAGGTGTTTTCTGCAGGCTCGCCTGAGGCTTACCAAATACTCCAGCTCTCCCAAATAAAGCTACTCTTTTGCAGATCTGTTCCCAGAACCAGAGGCTGCAAGAAGCATGTGGAAACAAGATGTCCCAATGTGTTACCTGTCAGTCCCTCTATTTCTATGTTCGCCTCGGGAGAGTACCAAGGAGAAGCTGAGCAGCTTAGTTTGACCTTGCTTTTTAGGTTTTTCCTACATTTTTTGTTTGTTTGTTTTGTTTTGTTTTTGATAATTTGTGCTGGTGGTTTTGTTGGTTTGGCTTGGTTTTTGTTTGTTTTTCTGCTCACACATGCCTCTAATTGATCTTGAAAAGAAGGGACAGTTAAAGAAGATGTTAAGGTGAAATGAAGCCATAACTGTGACTGGAGACTTTTATTAAGTGTGTCAAAGTTCCCTGGGCTGCATATAAATTGTTTATTGATTTTGGTATGGCTGGGTGCTCTGGAGTAATCGCCCACAGAACCACTAGAGAGAGAGTAGAGAGGAGATGGCTTTGCCAGGTTTCTGCTGCCTCCTGCCCCTGGCTGCTCTTCATCCCTCCTGCCTGTGCTGGTCTCCTTTTTACCCTGAAAATGATCAGCCACAGCTGGTTAACTCTTGTGGCCAGCTCCTGCAGCCCACTGTGGGACTCTGCCCTGCTGCTTCAGAAATGACCAGTGAAAGAATCCAGAAAGGGAGGAGTTGTCTTTGGATCATGCAAGCAAGCACAGTATTGCTGAGACTTAAACTGCTCTTTGGCTCTTGCTCATGTTGATTCTTACAGACAGGAACCTGTCTGTGACAGTCAGCAAGGTTAGTCATCTCTGAGCTTACTTAACCATGGGGCAGGTCACTTTCGTGACAGGGCAGAGATGAACATGTTCATGTTTCTCAATATTGTCTGTGAGGTTTTGCCCCAGTCCCCTGCTTGTTCTTACATGTCTTTCCCCTCTGTGCCGAAACTGCAGGATGCTGTGTGCAGTGAGCCAGCCTGCCTTCCCTGTGCCTATCTGTAAGCCCAGGAAAACTTCAGCCCCTCCTGGTTTTTTCCTTTGTTTTTTCTGTTGCAACATTAGGGTGGCTTTACTGTTGTATTTCAGTAAACCATTCTGCACAGAGGTTTTTCTAATCCCATCTGGGGAGCTGTTCTGTCAAAAATGGGGTTTCTGCTTTGTTCACTTCCCAAGGATGTGCTGCACACCATCTTTTCCATGCTACTTTTGCACAAGGGCAGTGAATTCCTTTATTGTTTCGCATCCAGAGTACCATGACTCATGTATACTTGTAAAATACACTGTCCCTTCAGTTCCAAGGAGGCATGGAAAGGGAAGAAATTTTTTTGGACATTTGATTGGAAAAGTGAGTGAATTTTCTGCGATATGTTGCACAGTTCATGATACCACCTGGTAGCATAGTTTGATTCAATTTCCTTTCTTCTACAGAAGACTTCAGAGGCCTGCAGTAGTAGGGCCATTAGGTGAATGATACTCAGATATAAACCTCTGTGTGGAGAGAAAAAGAGGACTTGTCCACCTGACAGGCCCCTTGAAAACTACTGAGCTTTAGTACAAGTGTCAGAAATTCTGTTGTCAGAAGATGCAGTTAAAAAACTGGGTTCCTTTCATAATTGTCTGATCTGTATATGAGAATATGAAGCCAGAGTAAAGGTAAGGTCCTCTTTTGCATCACTGGGAAAAATTTTCAGGAGATCATGCAGATACTATAAAGAAGTATTTTCTGCTTTGCATGTACATAATGTTTCTTTAATGAAGAAGATGGGAAAATGTGTATTAGTTTAAAATTTCATTTCCTGGAGGGCATAATGTTAATGGAAGGCAAAATATCTCTAAAGTGGTGGCAATTTAACTCCAAGCTTTTGAAATGGGAGAAAATAATCTAAATAAAATTTTTCATCTACCTAGAGAGTTCTCTGACAAAAATGACATGTGAACATTAGCAATAGGAACAGCAGTGACAACGTCAACTCTGATATTTTTAAATTTTTTTTTCCCTTGTAACAAATTTCAAGGTTTTAACTTACTGTGGAATAAGGACAATGAATTATGCTGATATTGGTCAGTGTACTTTGGCTAGGAGGTATGAATGCTGTAACAGCATCTGCATTAGTCTGCACTGAATTCAAAGCATTTACTGTGTATGTATATCACGTAAACTTTTGTAATGCTTAGTTGCTTGAATGAACTAAGATGACTGATTTATTTCCTCTCACCAAAAAAAAAAAAAAAAAAAAGGGAAAAAAGGTCTTCTAGTGAAAGCTGCAAAACTTTCTGTCATGGCTTGAATTCCCCGGCTACAGGGTCTTGCTCACAACTGCTGTAGATTACTGCTTCTGTTTCTTGTGTTGGAGATTTTTGAACCCCCACCCTTGGGAAGAATAGCTTGGCTTTAAATTCCTCAGTCCTGCACCTCAGATTGAAGGAGTTATTTTTAACCTGCCTTGACCTCTGTCTGAGCAAGAATAAAATAGGGATTGGGCAGAATATGACACAAATCAATAGGTTATCCCAACAGATATGATCTTTGGCACCATTTTGCCTTGGACACTTGCTGCAGTAACAAAGATAAATGGTGATTTGTTAACATTGTGATCTAGGGACTGGGTGGCTCAGTGGATCGTGTGGTAGCCTCTGACCTCTGGGTCTCCAGGCTCTGAACATCAAGATGAAATCTCATTCTGATAGTAGGAAGGGAAAAAAAGGTCCATGAGGGTTGGGCGATTTTGGTTCGGTGCTAATCACAGTGCTCCACAAAACATTCCAACAAGGACAGAATAGACAATACCTCCTGGGAAAAAGGAGTATGGGAAATGGAATGGGAACTGTGGCAACAGAAAGCTAGTGATCAGTTACTGCAGTCTAAGACTTTCAGTGCTTTTATGGAGTGACACTCTAGTACTCAGAGCTACTTAGTATCTTCACCTACCTATGCAAGAAAACCTGTACCGGGGACAATTTGTAGTGGCTTTAAGTAAAAGGGAAATTTGGTTTATGAAAGCAGCTTTTGTTTCATTTTCCAGGGCAGTTTCTGCCTGTCCTTTGAACCTTGACTGATTACTGAAAAATAGCAATACAGGGTCTCTTGGGGATCTGAGGTATTGGAAACATCAGATACAGCTGAAATAACTGTGATCCAGTCATGACTACACCGACCTTGTGTGATGTGTTCCATATCTCCACAGAGTCCTGTTGCAGGTCCTCTGTAGATAACTGATTTTTAATATATTCTCAGATCACACAGTTTGTCTTGCTTCGGCAGTCTGCAATGGTGAAAATAAATTCCTGCAACGGAATTTCTTCTAGGACATCTGCAATGATTGGTAAGCAGTGTTTGAAGACAACTCTATGTTGCAGCTAATGTCATGTAAACAGGCATGAGCCACAGTGAGTTCTTTTGTCCCTTGGCTAGTATATAATTCCCCCTGCCGTGAGGAGGCAGTATGGCAGTATTTCATCCTGAACTGAGTGCATCTACTTCAACATTTTGGCTCTGAGTCTCTTATTCCTACAAGACTGGCACTCTGCTCTCTTAACATGATAAGCACATTTTCTCTCAGTCTTGAATAATCAAGGCAACAAAAATCTACCTGTGCAGGACAAGAGCTCTAGCAATTGCCTCACTGACGCATGCAAAATGCTTACATAGTCCTCTTAATCTTTCCCATATTGTATATCCAAGGGTTACATGAGAGCTCATGTTGTAATTTGGATTCCTAAGTCGGTCTCTGTGACAGTCTCCTGTAGCATCTCTCCTTCCTACTTTTTACTTTACATTGGGCTGTGCATTGCTGGGTTATAGAGAATGATCTGAGTCATGTTATTGAGAGCAGCTTCTTTTCTAGTTTTTCTTCATCCTATCCATGTATGTTGTACCTATACCAACAATGAGTTGGAATTGCAATGGGTCAGTGCAGGCTTCTGCTAGCATCTTACCATTGACAATTGCTCTTGAATCTCAAATGTGGAGCCTGTTTTTAATCCATAGATCACATACCCTATGGGTTGCTCACAGCACACTTTTGTTACTTGAGATGTCCCAGAAGGAAGCTTGAGCCAAAGAATGTTGTCCTTCACGTTCCTCAACTCTTGAGGTTCCTTAAACTGTCTGGTGTCTTCCTTGCCCCAGACCAAGGCACATTTCTGTACTCTGCCCAGGTGCTTGTTCTGGCTCACACTGCCCCAAGTGTGTCATGACACTTGTTTCTCCAGAGACAGGGGCTGCAGCCTGCCCATAACCAGAAACCTTCATCTCTGTTCACATGGAAGGAGAGGGTTATAGATTGCCCTGCCATTCTTGTGTCAGTCCTTTGACAGAGGGCTGTGTTCTGCTCTCCTGCAGCCCAGCCCTGAGCTTGCCCTGGCTCTGGGATATTCAGAGTAAAATGCACTGGGCAGACTGAGTGAAAGCAGCATGTCCAGCTCTCCATGCCCCTGCAGTCAGAATGCCACTGTCATCTGACTGCCACTACCACTTTCCTGTATACAGAGCACATATGGGGCTGAGCTTGTTGTGTGTACTGAACAGGGGCAGCAGGCTGCTTTCTGGGTCAGGAATGTATTAGGACCTGCACAATAGATGTGAAATGACATCTAAACTGGCTATGGCTGTAGCCATGCTATGGAGTCCAGGTATGCTGCACTAGCACTGCTGCCCTTACCTACCAGGCTGCAATCATGTTCAAAAAAAAGGGGGGGGAAAAACCCACAAAAAATGAAAGAACTGGAGAGAGAGGGTAGCAACCTAATAGGACCTACTTTTGACTTTATTTTTAGCCTCTGATTTTGTTTTTCCCAGTGTAATTCTGGGTTAACTGTTTCATTGTTTGTTCAGGCTGAGATCAAGTTCAACTGATCTAGAATTCCATGCCAGCATCCTATTGCTCATTTCAAAAGACAGGAATTTCACTATCACTGCTTCTGTCATGTTTCTTGTTGGGTTGGGGCTTTTTGTTTTAAAAAAGATGTTAAGTGATATCACTGGCAAGGTTTTTAGAGTTCTTCTAGAGTTCTTCTAGTGGGACATTTTTACTTTCAAAAGGTGTTCCCTCATGTCTCCCTTGAATGTAAAGGATTTCCTCCATCATTGTGTATATGGTATGAGCCATCCTATGCCCTTTCTGTTTTGGAGAGAATTACTAGCTACTGACTTCTGTCATCTCTCCAACTATCTAGATCTAGACAAGGATATTCTTTGTACCCTAATATTTAGTTTTATAGTGAAACAACTTTATGTGTTTGTTACTGAGAAATAGCATTTTTTTAAAGATTTGAAGAAATAAACCAGCCCAAGTTTTTTGTGAAGCACTTCTGCTCAAGGCCCACTTTGGTTTGCATGTTTGTTAGTACAAATAGTCTTTTGGGGATTTTCTACTGAATTTGTATTCTTACAGAGAGACATACTGGAGAAGTTGGTGCTTCTACAGCATGCTACATTCAGAACACTGACAGGCTGGCCAGTGGTACCTCTGAGAAGGCATGAGCCATTTCCTCACTGGTATGAGAAAAAGTGACTGTGGTTTGATTGGTATGGCAGTGGCCAGGGTCACATCTTCACCTAAGAGTGCATGTGAGTACCTGTTTTTCTCTCTGGCCCTGGCCCATCTATTCCATGTGTGCTATAAGGAGAGCTGTTGGGCAGAGGCAGTAACTGCAGGGCTGGTGGAAAGTGGGAGGCAGATCATGTAGTTTCTTCTCCTGTTTCTTCTACTCCAGAAATCCCTCTGCAACAGTTTAATGTCTTCTGTGATATGTTTGTGGAATCATTGAATTACAGAGCAATTCAGGTTAGGAGGGATGTTAGGAGCTCTCTGGTACAGTCCCCTGCTTAAATCAGTGTCAACACTGAATTCAGACTTGGTTGCTCAGGGCTTTATTCAGTTACATGCTGAAAGCCCCCCAAAAAATGAAGGTTGCACAGCCTGTCTCTACAGCTCATTCCAAGACTCAACTGTCCTCATGTGGGAAAAATTTGTTCGTCTATCCAGTTTGAACTTGTTTCCATTTGTATCTGTTGTGTACTGTCAACCCATTATCCACTGTAAAGAGCCTGTACTTGCCCAGAGCCTGTAGCAAACCTCAGCTTCATCAGTACTTGCTTAAAGGCCAACTCATGAGAAGACCCACCACATGTTCTATGTGCCATGCTCTCCTAGGACCTGCCTGACTGATGGGCTCTTGCACTTCAGCATTTCATCTGAATTACCTTGTTCTACTTCACCTCTCCACTAGCCACCACCACGTTGATTATAGCCCACTTCTGCAATCCTGCCTCCACTCCAACCTGCAACTTAGTCCTTCCTTCTTGGCTTCTTATGTCCCTTGGTAACAAATCTGAGGCAGCCAGAAAGCTCTCTTACCCACTCCATGCACACTACCAGCTGCTCTGGGCTGGCTGTGAGCTGCCAAAGAGAAAGCAGCTGAAAGTAGCTGACTTCACAGAGTTGGGTTTCTCTCTGATCTATAACTTCTTTCTGATCCATTTTCAAAAGAGGTCCAAAATCCAATAAATTAAGGCCAGTCAGCCTCACCTGTGTCCTTGGGAAAATGATGTAGTTAGTGCCCTTAGAATGTATTTTGGGTTCACAAGTGAGAAGAAGGTGATCAGGAACAGTCAGTGTGGCTATTCCAAGAATAAATCATGCCTGACCAACCTGATTCTCTTCTGTGGTGAAATGATGGCATTTGTGGACCAGGGGAGAGGCATTGGAAGCTATTTACCTTGACTTCAGCAAAACATTAAACACTGTTTCCCAGAATGCTACAAGACTGATAGAAAGCTATTATGAGCAAACTACCAGGAGTTAAAAACAGATCAGATGATCAAGCTCAGAGGGCCATGTTTACACACTACCTGCAGGCCAGTAAGATATTTGCATGGGACCTGTCCTGTTTAACATCTGTATCAATGACCTACAGGATGCAACAAAGCACACTCTTATCAAGTTTGCACTTGACACCAAACTGGGGAGACCCTTTGATATGCTTAAAGCAGGGCTGCCACCCAAAACATCCTAGAGAGGCTGCAGGGCTAACATGAACCCTACAGAATTCAACAAGGACAAATGCAAAGTCCTGTACCTTGGAAGAAATAATCCACTGTGACAGTACATACTAGGATCTGCCTGCCTGGGTAGCAGTTCTGCTGAAGAGGACCTGGGGGCCTGGTAGGTCATAAGCTGCCTATGAGCCATCAGGATGCCCTGCTAGCAAAAACAGCCAACAGTGCCCTAAGTGGTATTCACAGGACCAGAGCCATGAAGGATCAAATGATGTGGTTATTCCACATCGCTTGGCACTTCTCAAACTCTGGAACATGTTGTCTAGATTTGAGGCCCCAGTACGAGAGAGAGATTGATAAACTGGTGCAAGTGAATGGAGAGTGAAAAAAGTGATCAGCAGGTTGGAGCATTTGCACTGTGAGGAGAGACTGAGGGATCCAGGCTTGTTTAGGTTAGAGATTTTATTGTGATCTAACAGCTGGCTTTCATAGAAATTAAGATCTCTGAGGGATTCAATTTAGGGGCCTTAAGGCCCTTTCCCTGCAACTCCATACAGTGTCACTGCCTCTCACTGAGTGGGATCTGCTTTCACATTTGGGCATCTGCTCTTGTGCTGGCTGCTCTGTATCTCTCACCTTCCTTGAGGATGATAATGGACCTCTGCTCCAAAACCAGAAAATGTGCACATCAGAAGGACATATCTGCCCTGCTCTCTTCCTTGAGAGAAGTTCAGGCAAAATTAAATGCATGGTTTTTTTAAGCCTCAAAGTGAGACAGCTGGAGCATTGGTTGTCATTGCCCTCAAGGTGTACCTTTGGCATGGTGATTAGTGTTCCTCAGGCAGCTTAAATGCAGCAGTTGTAATCAAAGCTGCAAAGTTCCACTGTATGTTGAGAGCTTTTTGTGTCCACTTCCTTCTTGCAAGAAGTCTAGAGAGATAATTCCTCTGTTGGCAGCCCAGGAAGAAGGGAGATAAGGCTGAGAGAGGAGAAGAGGTAGTTATTGGGAGCACCTCTTTGATCTGCTGCTGGCCTCAGGGCAAGAGGGCAGATTTCAGCCCAGTATCAGATGTTGCTTTGTTTTTGCCAGCTCACCTGCAGTGACTTCAGGTGAGATAACTAGTTCTGCTGAGAAGCTGTCCTATTACTAGTGGTTTCATATATGGGAACAGAGATTTTCATGTGCTTCTAAATTGAGGTATTTGCAGTGAGAGGTTTTCCAGGGGCAGAATGTGACCATTGCATCCACTGGCATGCTTATGTGTGGAAATTCAAGTACCTTCAGCTACTGCAGTTACTTTTACACAAATTCTTGAATTCTTCAGTATGTATCTTTGTTCTCCCTTCCCTAGCTTTTCATTGAATCACAGAATATACTGAGTTGGAAGGGAACCACATGGATCATTGAAGTCCAGTTCCTGGTCCTGCACAGGACAGCCCCCAAAATCACACCATATGCCTAAGAGCATTGTCCAAATGCTTCTTGAACGCTGACACAGTGCTGTGTCTCTGGAGAGCCTGTTCTAGTGCCCAACCACCCTAAAAGAGGGGAAGGATGTTTTCCTAACATCTAAACTAAACCTTCCCTGTCACAGCTTCAGGCCATTCCCTGGAGTCCTATCACTGGTGACCAGAGAAGGGAAATCACTGCCTGCCTCTCCTCTTCCCCTCATCAGGAAGTTTGAGACTGAAGTGAGGTCTCCCCTCAGTCTCATCTTCTCCAGGCTGAACAAGCCAAGTGACCTCACTACTCCTTGTATGGCTTCCCCTCCAGACCCTTCATCATCTTCATGCCCTTCTTTGGGTGCTTGATATCTTTCTTATATTGTGAAGCCCCAAACTTCACACAATATCCATGCTGAGGCCACCCCAGTGCAGAGCAGAGCAGCACAGTCCCCTCCCTTGACTGGCTGGTGATTCTGTGCCTGATGCCCCCCAGGTCAGGGTTGGCCCTCCTGGCTGCCAGGGCACTGCAGACTCATATTCAACTTGACATCGACCAGGACCCCCAGAGCCCTTTCCATGATGGTGCCCTCCAGCCTCTCATTCCCCAGCCTATACACACAGCCAGGGTTGCCCCATCCCAGATGCAGAACCTGGGACTTGTCTTAAATTTCATGTGGTTGGTGATTGCCCAATCTTCTAATTTGTTGAGGTCTTTTGGCAGGGCCTCTCTGCCTTCAAGGGAGTCATCAGCTCCTCCCAGTGTAGTATCATTGACAAACGTAGTTTTTTCCTTTGAGTTGTGCATCTTCAACATCCTGAAGATGTTGAAGAGAACTGGGCCTAAGTTGAAGCCCTGCAGAACCCTGGTAGTGACAAGTCACCAGCCTGATGTTACAACATTTACTATGACCCTTTGTGCCTGATCCATGAACTGGATGCTCACCCATCTCATCACTTTTTTATCCAGCTGTATGTTGAACATTTTGTCCAGAAGCATACTGTGAGACAGAATCAAAAGCTTTACTGAAATCCAAAAAAATTACATCAACTGGCTTCCCTTGATCACCTAGATGGGTTACCTTGTCATAAAAGGAAATCAAATTTGTTAAGCAGGACTTTCCCCTTTTGAAGTCATGCTGGCTGTGACCAATGACTACGTTGTACTTCATGTGTTTTTTCACCTCCCAGAAAAATCTCCATAATTTTACCAGTCACTGAAGTGAGACTGACAGGCCTGTAGTTTCAAGGGTCATACTCCTTGCCCTACTTGAAAATTGGCACAATGTTAGCCAGCTTCCAGTCAACTGGAAAATTCCCAAGACCATTCTAAAATCATTGAGACAAGCCTTATTATAATATCATCTAGTTCTTTAAGTATTCTTGGATGAATCCCATCAGGCCCTTTAGATGTATAGACACATCTAGGTGGAGCAGCAGATCCCTCTTAAGTTCATGGTTGGCTGGGAGTTTATCATTCTCAGTCATGGTCCTCCAGCTCAGGGCACTGGGACCCCCTTAGCCCATCATCAGTGTTGAAGGCAGAGGCAAATAAAGCATTAAACACCTCTGCCTTGTCTCTGTCCCTGTCTGTGAGGTGATCATACTTATCTTGCACTGATCCAGTGTTATTTCTGCTCTGCCTTTTGCTATTAACATATTTTGAAAGACTGTTTGTATTGTCACCCACAGTAAGAGAATCTGTGCTCAGTCATGTGCTCAAGGGAGGATAGAGTTAAGGGATAGAGATGACTGATAGCAATGGTAGAAGCATTTGGGTTCTTTTGGTAGCGGTATCTCCCTGGGAACCAAGGTTAAAATAAATTGGAGTAATGTGGAGCACTTGAGAGTAGGCAATGACATTTGTAAAGACAGTATGGAAAACAAACCAGGTTGGGCAAGTGCTCTTGGCATTCCTGCGCTGTTGCTTATTCACTCATGTTTTCTTTGACTAATGTTTTACAGCCATCTGATCGCTGGTGAAGCATTTGATTTTGCTATATGAAGTCCCATTAGTAGGATGTGTTTGTTCTTTTGATAGGAGGGGGAATGGGGATTTAAAACTGATCAAAGTATGATGATGGTTGTAAAAGAATCATATGAGATTGATAAAGAAATATCTGGTATTTGCTGTTGAAAACCTGGTGTTTGAAACGGCCAGTGAGGTGGGACAGGGATCACCATTCAAGCTGCTGTAATTAATCCTTTTCATTAGATATATGAAAGAGAAGGTAAATGGATCATTAATTACATGTGCAAAGAATACTACATTGGGAGCACTGTAACCAGTGCCTGCAGTGTGGAAGTGCAAAAGGGATTTGAAATTTGAAACCACAGGTAAGAAATAAAGGTCCCAGCTGCCAGGACATGTGCAAGTGAAAGAAACCACATTGAACATGATATGTGGAGATGAGAAACCTAAAAGACCGTGATGCCAGAAGGAGATGCAACCATGTCAGAGTATTCATTTGGTGTCTGGAGGTTGGTAAGTTGCTGTCCATTGGAGGAATCCTAAGACTGTGCTCCATGGAGGTTCCCTCTCTGAGGAAGTAAATGGAAAACCTCCCAGAAGCTTCAGTGGGATTTGGTTATGGCCTACAGATGAGTGCTCATGGATGGGCCAATGGGAAAATGGTCAGAAGCACTATGTGCACCCAACTGAATCAGGGGGTTTGCTTTGAATCAGGGGACCCATGTCCTTTAAAGAGCTCCACCTTTCTAGGGTCCACAGGGCAAATTAGCTAATCACAATGCCAAAAGGGATCTGAATGAGAGATAGGGTGGGAGCAGAAGAATTTAGCTGCAGTGCAGGAGTAGGAGAATGACAAGGAAGACAATCAGTGAGATCAATAGCCAAATGCACTATAACCAACTTGCTCTGGCCTTCTCCATTGCTCCCCTCGAGCATCTCCAGAGAGTTGTGCAAGCATGGCCTCCTGGTCAATGCTATCCCCAGGATAACTTTTGGTGGAGAAAAAGTGGAGCAGGGAAGTAATGACTCTGATATCAGGGGTTTATTTGTGTGAGCCAGAAACTCAGGCTGGGATTCCCAGGCTTTTGTTGTGGCATTAGGGTATCATTTTCTGTGTTTTGTCCATTTAGGTTTGAGAGATAAAAGAGAACAGTAGGGCTCTTGGAGGTTAACTTTCACCCTTTCTTATTGTTGGGGAATCTGCCCTACTGTCAGCCTGAACAGCTTTAGGCCATTGCTGCAGGGTTTTCTTCCTTATGCCCCTGAAATTCATGTTCAGCTGTGACATATGCCCCTACATCCCACACCAGCTGTAGGTGGCAACTGTGGACAGTGAGCTAGGTGATGTGAGAGGGCTCTGAAAATCCATCCCTTGAAGAACAGTTCTGCATGTCTCTCATACAGGATACTCCCAGAGGTGCTCACAGCAGTGATGAAGTCTCTACACAGTCTTTGTAGTGGTCAGGTGAGGTTGACAGAGGCTGAGGGGAAGCAAATGGGCTTTCCTTAGGACAAGTTGTACTATGCACCTCACCAGTCTTGAGAGGTGCTGCTGTGTCTATCCCATCCTCAGTGGAGCAGGGAGAAGCAAGAAGGTTTAACAGAATATATATTAAAATTGTTTTAGAGTAACATTTATCCTGACAGACTCAAGAATCACTTTTACAACAAGCTCTTAATAAAGTATCACTACTCAGTTCAGTTTATGTTTAGACCAGCCATTAGATATGGGAACTAGCTGGTCCTGGGCTGTTACATTGTGAAGGAAATGCTGTGTGCAAGAGAGGGATTTCAGTAGTTGTGGATTGCCAATCTATAAAGGTCATGGAAGGTTGAGTCAGAGCTGGGAAATGCAACAAGGGAAGGAAGTTTATCATTTTTCCTTTTGATGGCTTTTTCTACTCTGCAGTGCTTTCCAGCCTGACCTCTGTAAACTTGGTTCTTGTGGCCAGTACAGTTTTTCTGCCTCTGGATAACTAGGCAGACTTATCTTGCTGCAGCTTCTGGTGTCCACATATATCTCCTCATCTAGAGAGACAAAGGAGGGAGGTCTGGATATGAGAAGGTGCAGGTGAGTTACACTGAAAGGAGCCATCCAGCACTAGACATAAAGCTAGGTGGGGCGAAATGTAGATGTGTAGAAGTTATCACTCCAGTCTGCCCCAGTTATGTCCCTGCTCCTGAGTCCTGTTTACCAGGGTTACTGATGCTTCAAAAGAGTCTGGTTTGGGAAGAAGGGTTTTTTTCTCTGTCTACTGGTCTGAAGTTGACTTCTGCCTTCTTTGGCTTTTCTCCAAGAAGGTGGGTCCAGCTGGTGATGCATTGGCAAGCTCAGGGAACAGCTCTGTACAGTTCTCATCTCTTTTTGTAAGAACTTCAGCTATAGGAACAACTACTGTCAGTACACAAAGCCTAAAGACCAATCACTATTTAAGCCAAGGAGTTGCTACCCAATTTATCTATAAAGGCTGTCAAATACTCCCTCAGCTGGCAACCAGTGACTGATGTGGGAATGAGTGCACTGTTATTCTCTGATGTCCAGAGTTTTACCAGCTTACGAGTTTTAACTGAAACTTTGACTGTCATGGTGATAATTTCATGTTAGGAGGTAGGTTGTTCTAAACTCCTATGGCATTCTTGCAGCAAGTTTTTGCTGTTCTCAGTGAGACAGGACTGGAGAGCCTGTATAGATGACACCGTAATTCAAATACCTATCTGATGCTATTTTTAATGCTACTTTAAGCTGTGCTACTTAATTCAGTGCTACCTGGTGGGGTAAGTCCCATGAGTTAATGTGGCTTCATATACTCTATTCTCCAGGCACTTTTCTCTCCCAGCTTTGCACTCCTGTTTCTGCTCTATTTCAGAAGATAGTCAGTGCTAACCAACTATGATAGATCGCTCTGAGGGCATGATTCCCTTTTGTTCTTTATGATGGTATGAAAGGAAGGAAAAAGATGGAGAGCAACAACATTTCTCCTGAGAGATTCCTCTGTCATACTACTGGAGATAGTGCTCCTGTAGAGCACAGAACATAGTGACAAAAATTTCTATCTATTATCACTTAGTATTTCTTTCCTGGTGTATCTGAATTAGTGTTTTTTTTTGTTTTATTTCTCTACTTTTTCTTTTTATCCACTGCCACCACTGTAAAGTGAAAGGTTATTTCCATTTAACTGTCTATTTCCTGTATTCCTTTGGAAATTTCAGGCCTATGGAAGAGCTCTCTGAGGGCAGTCTGTATTGCTCGGCTTTGGCTGATGCTGGATTTCACCACAGTTTTCTGCCTTTCTATCTAACTTTCTCATTCTGAGGTTCTTCTCAGTCCACTTTTATCTTGAATAATTTAAATCAGGCTGTTGTCTGCATTCTTCTACCACCTGCTCTTACTTCCCAGATCACTCATATCTAGGTAGTCCTAGAATAGACCCTGATGTGACTAAGTTTTTGAGCTGGTCTCAGGCTGAGCGCTAGCTGTTCATTCTTTACTAACAATTTCAGTTTCATCCAGTTTCTCATTTCGGATAGAACCTTCACTCCACAGACGCTGGTTTTCCAAGAATGTCTCAAAAAAAAAAAAGTGTTACCTGAAGGTCTAGAGTGTCAGCTGGTTACCTCTCAAAGCTGGTGCAGAGGTACCTTGAATGAGGTCCACTAAACAAAGGACCAGCTCTTGTTCCAGAATAAGAGCAGTGACTTAATTGGTAGCTGTAAATTAATTAGTTGTGTATAGTTTATATAGTTGTATAATTGTAACTCCAGTTCACACGGGTATAGGGATCAGGCCATTGAGTAAGGAAATGGAGGAGCTTTCCTTCAGTATGGTGTTTTATTCTTGCCTCACATCCATCATGAGTGAGCTCAGTCATTGGTAGTGGGGAGCCACTCAGCTGCTCACTGGGAAAGGTGTGACATACAGGGAGGAGACAAATTCTTCTTCAGCATCAAGTCATGTTTAGAGGCTTCAACTCCGTCCATGGGGAAGTTAAAGGCTGATACGATCCTCACCCATGGGAAGTGAAAAATTATGTTGGATGGTTATTGAAGATAATTGTCTTTGCAGTCTTTCCTCTTAAAGAGTCTCCTTTAGGCTATTTATTTAGGCAGAGAAATGAGCACCAAGGAGTTAGTAGGAGGCTGGTTTTGTGGGACACTTCACTCCTGAGAAGTTGTTGTGGAACTAAAGTTTTTCCAGGGCTTCTGTATGGATGTCCTTGGTCTATCCCATTATTCAATGCTGACTCTTCCCTCATTCTGGTGTTCTTGCTCCCCTACAGTACCCAGCCTTATAATACTGCTGCTATTCTCTGCTCACTGGCATGTGCTTCCCAGGTGCTCATACCCTCCTGCTTCTGAGGCTGACCCTGTGATGACAGCTGCCTGGCTGCCTATCAAAGGCTCCATTTAGAGTTAGCCCAAGAGCAGACAGAAAGCTGCAGTGTTAGACCCCGAAATCTGACACAGTGTGGCTTGCCTGCTTTTCAGTGGGTCCTTGACAGCCTTTCAGCTCATGTCTGTCAGCCGCTCTGCTGGGCACACAAGTTCACTTCCATCTTGGAAGAAGGGGAGAGAGAAGTGACATTTCACTGAGCAGTGGGCTCAGGGGATGTAGGGAGATAAGGCAGGATCACAGAAGCTACTGAAATCCCCAGCGGATATTGCGTTGCTGACTGGATTGACAGGTTAACTGTATTGCTGGGACAAGTATCCCTGCTCCTTCTGTCCCAGAGGAGTGTGCACTGAGAACAGCACTCAGTCCTAATGAATCTTGGCCTACACTGGGACTAGTTCTGCCATAGCCTGGCATGAGGATGTTCATGGGGAGTTTGTTTCCAACTTTCAACATGAGCTACCAGTAGAATGACTTTTTAAGTAAATAACTTAGCAAACAGAAGCAGTAAATGAACAGAAACACTAACATGGCCAAGGATGAAATATTAGCATTTTTTAAATCCATTTAGTGAAGACAGCCCCTGGGCACTGGTTCAGGTCCTTGTGCTGTTTGCAAAACACTAAGCTAGAATTAGAGCCAAAACCTGTCAGCTTCTTCCTGGAGCTCAGGAGAACAAAATTTGTCTTAGTTGACAAACTAAGTCTGGTTGAAAAGCACAAGACCTTTGCATTTCTTTCATCCCAAAGTACTTATGATACATCAGTCAAGAGCACAAGTTTCAGGTAGTATTTTGGCCACTTCACACTACAGGCAGGGAAAGGGAACAGTTCTTTTCAAGCCCCACAGAAATACTACATAGGCAAGAGCAGACTGAGATGACTTGCTTGAACAGCACCACTTCAGTGATTATAGATGATCATGATGCACTGAAAAGGCTCCCTGTTGCACCACAGCAGTGTGCAGCAGGCTCAAACAGTCTTTGCTTGGAGTTCATAACTGCTCCTGCCCATGGCTGAATTTACCAAGGAAGTGATTTGTTCAAATGCTTCTCTAGTCTTGACTGGTTCACCAGCTCCTGTGAATTGCAGCACAGGATGGTATGGCTGGAGTCTACTGTCAAGAAAAAGTTTTCCACTCTTGAAAAGATGTGACTATGTCCTTGATTAAAGTGAAACTTGTATGGGGAGCCCTTGCTTTGAGGTTCCTTGTTCCCACCTGATCTCTACCAGTAAAACTGTGCCAGTTGTGTAAGGTGAGTGATAGTTTCAGCCCAGCACCCACTAGAGAAAATTGTTTGTGCAGAAGCCAAGTTTAGGGCTCCTGACCTGGGGGGAAGAGGGGTCAACCCTTACAAAATGGATATCAAAATAGAATGAGGATCTTCCCAAGGAATTTCTTTGTTCAGTCAATGAGGAACACTGATGACTGGCCACTGTGTGATCCAAGCAGTTAACTGTAAGTCCTAACCCAGGGCACTGTCCCAGGCACAAGTGAAGGGCTTTCAGGAGAGGGGGAGATTGCTGGGTTGTGTGAGGGGCGTCGGTCCTTCTGGGTCAGCAGAAGTGAACTAAGGTGATAGACTGGGGTTAGGGGACGAAAGGGATGTGAGGAGGATGCCTGAGGCCAGGCAGTTTGTAAGACCAGGGAGAGGAGGTGCACACTGCCTGGGGATGCAATGCTAGGGAGACAAGTTGATAAAGCAGCAGGGCAGTGACGTGCTGTCATCCTGCAGCCAGCGTGGCAGAATTGAACCAAGACACTGTGCCCAGCTTTCTGGCCTCCCCACATCACTCTCCATTCCCTACCAACTCCTATATAGGGTAGATGGAAGTACTGCCTTTGTTTTATGCTGTGATCTGTGTCCTTGCTCCCAGGTACTGTTATTCTGAAGTACTTCCTGCCTGTTATCAATGCTCAGACTATTCACCTCCATATTTAGGTTGTATTGTCCACTTCCTTCCCCTGTTGTGCAACCACAGTCCCATTCTGTAGCCCTATTGCTCTGTTCTGCATGCAGCAGTGCCCCTTGAAGTCCATACTGAGAGATTAATAAAGACCTACGGCCTGAGTTACCTTTAGCTTTTATAAACCAAAAAATGCAAACAGCATGTAAGCAGCATTCATTACCTTGCACGCCTTCAGCTGCTTATTGGATACACATCCCCCTCCCTCCAGCATATCTCTCTTTTTTTTAATATGTTTTTTTTTTAATTTGTTTTGATGAATGAGTGACAACCCTGACATCCGATTCGCTGAGATTAATAGAAACGACACAATATTTACGTCGCGCCGACGAGCAATTATCCTGCCATCTATCTTTGAGATTATCTTTCTGATTGAAAACTACTCATCCGTGTAATCGGAATTATTTGGAATTAGAAGGGAATTTATGGCCCCTTTCATTCTCCCTCCTATTTGCCTCTGTCTCCATCCTTCTTCCCCCTCCTTTAAGAGGGATCCTTTCTTCCTTCATTCCTTCTTTCAGCCTTGTGGATGGAAACATGTGCTTTTCTGTACAAGGCTTTGCTGCACAAGGATGGTTGTTGCTGGAATGGGGGGACTGGGCCACTCCATGGCTAAGCAGGCACTGAGGACAGTGAGGATGCACTGAGGCGTAGACAGCTGATGAGGGATGAAAGGGCTTTCAGAAGAAGGCTGGCATGGCAAGTGGACGTGTGGAGTATGTGACTCAACAGAGGTTGCGCAGGCAGTACTGCCATGACAGAATAACTGGAGGCACTTCACTTATCTCCCCCACTTTCTTTTTTTTCTATTTTACTGTTCCTTCCTTATTACTCTGTTTTGAAGATGCCTTTCGCTGGCCCACTGCTTTGTAAATGTGCTCCTTGTGCATTTATTTTGTCTAAATGCTTATCTGAAAGTATTTTTCCAGCTCACTCTGCGTAGGAGAAGGATCCGTGAGCATCTTCCTGCATGCTGTGAACTTTTCTGTAGCTGCTGCTGGTGTTTCTGCTTCTTCAACAGTCCCTGGTGACAGCCTGCTCTTGTCCAGTATATGTGATGGAGTATGGCTGTGTGGCTTCAATACTGGTGACCCCTAACACGATGCTGCCTGTATAGGGCTTTTAGGAAATAGTCTTGCTTATTTTCATAGCTTGAAGGAGCTGATAGGTGGTATAGGACCTTTATTGTTTTTTCTTACTGGGTAGGGATCTGTCTTTTGCATTTTTTTTCAGAAGCACCAGTGTTTCTCACACTTTATTTGGTTTTCATTCTTTTCCTGGTCTGTGATGCAGAAGAAGGAGTTCATATATTGTCTCAGGTCACCTCTAGAGGAAGAAGACACAATTCTCCCTCTTTGGTGATTCCAAGGTAGGACAGTAAAATTCACATATGCTCCTTCTCTTCTCTGGAAGCCCATCTCTGAGCACAGTCCTTAATGAAGCATTTCCTACCTTTTCCTTCTCCAGGCTGAAGACTGAAGTGGGTCTATCCTACTACATCTGGAAAAAAATCTGTGCTGTTCTTAGCACTGAGATCTACCCCTCTGTAGTCAAAAACAGCACAAATTTTTTTTTTTTTGCAAGTACTTGTGGCAGAAACAGAGACAGGGAAGTGGATGTCTGGGGAAGTCAAGCAGCAGAGACTTTTTAAATGGATCTAGTAGCATCTGTGTCCTTTGAGAACCACAGCGTAGAAAGGTCCTTGGCTCATGTGAATCCTGATGGAGAATAGAGAAGGGAAGCAATGTAGGTTTCTGAATAAGTGCTATGTGCGAAATGAGAGACACAGTCTGAGTGCTGAAGGAATTCAGCCTGAACTCAATTGCAGAGATACCAGCTAATATAAGCAAGATTGGAAATATGTTTGATACAGAGAACAGTGTAAACAGTTAATGACACAGGATTTTGAAAATGAAATGTGCTTTTAGGTACAATTGCTCTGTCAGCTCGAGAGATCTAGGCCCAGATGGGAATCCCAGATCCTTCCACCCAGACATACCCGATGTTGTTATTAATTAGTATGGAAATATTTTTCTTTCTTGAGAGAAGGCTGTTGAATTGCCAGTGGGATACTGGGGGGATGGGTGTGTGCATGTGTGGGGTAGCCTATCAAGGAACTATTAATTAGGTTACTTCCCACTGCTGTTGACATGCTGGGGAAGGGGGTTGTTTGTGGGCCCAAATAAAAAGGAGAGAGAAACTGAAAGACTGATATTGAGAATGGAAAGCATTAGGCAAAAAAGGGAGTTGGGTAGGACAAAGCACATAAGCTGAAAGAGGTATGTATAAAAAGACATTCCTAAGATCCCTGAAGCAAAAGATGAGAAGAATGAGAAACCAGAATATGGCTAGAACCAAAGGGGAAACTCCTTTGAGACAGCAGCAGCATGGGTTGGACACAGCCACAAAAGGACTGACTGATTCTGCCTTGTTACTGGTTTTGTTTTTCATTCTTCCAAAAATTTGGCACCAAAGCTTCCTCATGTCAGAGCACTGATATTTTATGCCAACTGTCACTGTAAAACAGGAGAGAATTTGGATGAGAAACTTATTGTAGGTTACCTTCCTTAGATGGCTGGGTCTCTTACCCCCTTCCTTTGGAATGGGATCTTTATCAGCTTGGATGAATAATCATAAACATACTAATTGGAGTCTTTGCTTGACTTTCTATATAATACTTCCACCACTTTTATCAGGGTCTTTTTGTGGTCTCTAACTTTGTACTTCTGGTCATAGTATGTTCACCCCTGCAAGAGTCCAGACACAAAAAAATGCAGCATAAAGAGAAAGTGTAGCCCTGTATCTTAGCAGTAGGTGCTGCATTTACAGTTCTGAAAGAGTACTAGAACAAGAAAGAGGCAAGGAATGAATGTGGCAGTATGGGTTAGATTAAGTGAAGGATCTATTCACAGAGGGGAAAGAAAATGGAGCAAGTGGGTTACCTAAAAATATCAGTGCAGGCTCCAGGCTCCCTTGCAAAGGGAAGAAATCAGTGCAGTTGTGATTATTCAGAGAAAGAGTTTTGGGTTTGAAAAGGGGGAGGAGTGGAGTGGTAAGACAAAGACATAGCATTGATACCTCATATGGGACCAGCACAATTCAGACCTATTTATCCTGTGATCTGACTCTAGAGAATTGTAGCTGTCTGCTGCATTTTTTTCCAAGAAACCTGTCTGGTAGGAAGTTGGATTCGGAACATGCATAGGATCTACTAACACTCCTTGGAGTAATACAGCATGGAAGGAAAAAAGCTATCCAGGTTGCAGCCTGCCATCATCACATCAAATCTTCAAATTTCCTAAGAGATCTAGAGTGAACAGAGGTGGTTTGAAACAGAAAAGCTTTAAAAAAGCCTAGAGGGATTATTTGGCTTTCAATTCCAGAAGTTCATGCACGATAGTGACAATTTATCAGCATGTGAAAGAATTCTGCTAGCCCATGCACATCTTAAAGGCCAAGGAAACTGTTGGCCTCGAATCTGCCACCAATTACAGAATCCAGGAGCACTCACAAAGCCCTTGCCTACTCTCTTCCTATGCTCCAAGCAAGTCAGAGCAGGTTTGAAGTGGGATATGCTCATCAGTAAGGAGGGATATGGCAGCACAAGAGTGAAGCAGAAGGAATTTGAGCACTGCACAGGTGAGGGCTCCTGATTCCATATCGAGGTCTTTTCATCCTTGTCTCATTGTGTGTGCTGTTTCTTTCTTTGCTTTTGCTTTGTTTTTAAAGAAAATTATGTTCCTTAGAAAAAATGCCTTATCAGTTTGACTTGAATGTATTGTTAGGCCTGCTTTTCTAAGGGAATACCAAGTATGTGATTCACTGGGTAAGTCCGTGTAAGTTTTGAATCTGTTATCTAATGTCAAATGCATTTTGCACCCAGACAGAAGTCTGAAATGTATTAAGTTCACATAAGTTTCATGAAATAGATGACAGGTAGAGACCTTATTATTATACCTTAGGGAAAGACTGCAGAATGAGCTCACGCTTATTAGAGTCCAGGAAATCCACATGGGACAAGGACTGTCCAAATGCCCCAATTACAGAAGTGTTCAGTTGAGGCTCATATCTCACTGTGTGTGCATCAGAGGATCAGTTGGCTGGTCAGTGTCTTTTGCAGATTCTCTAGTGAACAGTAAGGCACCAGCTTCCTTCTTTCTGGACACTCATAATGCTGCTAATTCATGTGGATTCCCTGGAATTTAATAACAGGTGAGTAACAGTGCAGCCTCAGTATAATTCAGTTAAAAAGCCAGTCAAACACAACAGAGAAAGCTATTGGAAACAAGGCATCTTTGTTTCAGACAGAAGATTCTAAAGAAGTTAAATTGAAGTGCAGATGTAAAATTGGTATGTCTGTACTGACTGTATCTTCTGCCCTCTAACTTATATGTGTCTCAGTTTTCATCAGACTTTTTGAGTACTGGTTTTACTGTGATTTTGTATCCCAATATAGTCAAACTGGTACAGTTCTGGCATGAATGTTACTTTGGTATGGCATACTTAGTTCAGTATAGCTTCTTTGAAGATGGGAGCTGGACTAACATGAATGTAGTTATAGTTACATGACTTTGTTCAGTCCAATATTCTCATAAAATCAGTCTTGTGGAGTGGGATAGTTGCATTTATGCAAAAATCATGTGGACCCAGCACCAAATTGCAAAGTATTTGCAGTAAAGACTATATTTGCATACTTACATATGTGTGACATTTACTGTCAAAGGGCCCAGGTTCTGAATGCTGCTTATAATAATAATAATGACAACAATAATTTGAAAGGACTACAATTCTGTCTTGGGAGTCACCACAGCATGCCTGTAATTAGTTGAATTAAAAATTATCATTTATGAGGCATCTGGAAACACTAAGTCTCAGACATGAACAGTACCTATGTAGTCATCTCTGTCATGGCACAACCTTAATGACATTTTTGTCTGTGAACTTCCTTGCTTCTCACTTACTCTCTACCACAAAGTAAATGTAATGGCTGAATGGGTTTTGTTTGTAGTCTTGCCATTATGTGGACCACTGAGGCTGTCTGTGACTCACTTGACAATGTTTGCAAGGGGAACAGGTAACATTTTGCAATCATAATGTACCAATGCAGAAGTTTCCCTGCACAGACTCACACACTCTGAAGAAGGAGCTGAAACAAGAGTTGCATTTATGGAGAATGTGGTGAGCAGTTCAAGGGACTGCTTCCTTGTGGCTTTTGGTGTCAAGTTTTGTTTGCTTGTTTGCTCTTTGGTTAAATTTTTCTGGAGTGAGTAATAATTTCTCCAGATTATTTCCACATACTCAGAATAATAGTAGTTAACATAGAAGACTTACATATAATTCCTCAAAAACTCAGAGTTTTGTTAAATTTTTTAAGAGAACCACGGAGATTTAGGAAAGTATTTTCTTGGGGAATTTGCTAATACAGCTGAGAAATATGAAATGCCCCATGGCTTCAACCAGCAATCCATCTGCCTCCAAATTGAGCCTTTTTTCTGCCTAGTGCCCAGTGAGAAAGTGAAAAATAAATTAACATTCTATTTTTTTAGACATGAGCTTTTTTTCTTGGAAAATTTAAGAAGAAGACATGAAAACAATTCTACAAACTATATGTTTTCTTACATCCCATTTCTACAACTTTAAAAATGTGAATTGTGTCATCTGATAATGTGGCAAGAAGAAATTTCCTTGGGAAAATGATATATATGTAGCACAACAGCTTTGGAAACCAGGCTTCCAAAAAGAAGGTGATAGTCAGCCCTGCAAGTTTCCACGGGGTTTCACCATAAAAATTAATCCCAGGATCTCATGGCAAGGTTCTGTTCTTGTCTGTACTACTTAAGGTGTATTTACAGGGCACAGGAGAGCAGTATGCAATGATAACTCAGCCTAGGTACAATCTCATGGTGCTCTGCATTTGAATTAATATAGCCTGGATCTCATCTGCATATGAAGTCCACATGAATGAGGCTACCTATCTGCTAAAATCTAAACCAGCTTGTTCAGACCATGCTCAAGTAGCCCTGTATAGCTTTGTTTTGCTATCATACCCTTATTTGCCCTGGGACATAAAAATGGGACTTCTCCTGGAGTTCCTGTTACCTGGCTGCAGAGTGCTCTGACACTGCTGCCCTGCCTTGCAAACACACAGGTGGCCGAATCCAACACTTCTGACACAGAGCTTGTTGTTGCACAGAGGTGATAAAGGAGGGTGGTGATTTCATGGTGGCGTTTTTCTTTTTCCCAAGCTTGTAAGCACAGGACAGTTTTGTGGTACGTGATGTATCAGGGAAGAAACTACTGTGATTGCTCTGTGCTCAGTGGGGAGTCACAGCCAGGCTGTGTATGATTGAGTGTGTGTGAGGCCATGCCCGTGACACATTCCTTAAGGGAGGGAGCAGTCGAGGAGCTGGGCCTCACCTCCCAGCAGCAGCAGGGCCCTAGGCAGAGGGGACGGAAGGGACTGGTTATTCCAGGTGAGCACAGGCCCAGGTGTGGCAAGAGCACAGACTAAAGCAGCAGCAAGGGACTGAGCCACCAAATGTCTGCATCTGGAACAGAGGCTCGACAGAAATCTTCCTCAAGCAGCTGTTTCCAAAGGGCTTTGGGTAAATCCACTTGAGGTTAAGAATTTGACAGATATTTTTTTCCCCTGCTCACTGTTAAGCCTTGGTGAATGGGAAATCTTTTACTGGGGATAGGAGAGGGGTGTGGAGGAGGAGGAGGGGGGGGAGCATGGAGGACAGTACAGCTTGCTATAGACTACGCTATACCTGTTCTCCAGCTCAGGTTCCAGCAGCTTTGAATACCTGTGTTGAACTGCAGGATGTCTTTGTGCCCAGAAGTGACCCACAGCACTTCCAGGAGCACAGAACGGGGAGGGGTGGGGGAGCAGAGGCATTGCAAGGGGGACATGGTCTCTGTAACATGAACCAAGACTGTTGACAGAGAAACTCTTGGCGTTTTGGCACTTTCTCAGCCTTGCAGGCTGTTGGCTGGCAGCATGTGGCTCCGTCTGGCCATGGGCACAGCTGTGCTTGCCTAAGCACATGGCACCTTATCTTGGCGCTCCCTGACACTGCCACCTCTCTGCTGGAACCATGAGTGTGGTCCTTCCTTAATGCTCTCTCAGTGCAAAGCATCCTCAGATTAAATCCTGAGTGACTGAAACAGTACAGCTCTGGAGCTGCACAGACTTTCCCTGCAGCATGTCCATTCCCTGAGTGCTGTAGCCTAGTTCCTTTGTCTGGGATGAGCTCAGTGCTGAGGAACTGAGTTTGTGACTGCCTGGAGAGCAGAGGAAGGGAATGCAAAACTATTTCAGAAAATCCTTCTTTCTTGCATGTATGGGTAACTATTTCTAAAGAAAAGGCTCTTGCCCTTTTCCTCTTCCCTCTCTCTAGTCTCTTGAAGAGGAAATGCTCTGAGTTTTAAGGCACTCCAGGCTGCAGGGTAGGAATTGTCCATCCAGGTCAGGAGAGCTTTCACAGGTGACTGGCAATGCTGAGATGAAGAAGGACTTCAGCTGATGGAATGAGGAGGCAAAGGAGACTGCAACAGAATTGCATTGAAGAGGGGGAAACCACTTCACTTACTGCTAAGATGAACCTGAGCCAAAGTTCAGCAGAACTTGCTATGATTAGCATAAAGAGAGACAGTGGGAGAGGGATATTACCTGGGTCTGTGCCCATTCAACACATTACAAGGGATAACAGCTCTGGCAAGGGCCTGACAACCATAGAGTGGGTTCAGAAGTGGGTTTAGATGGCAGAGTTGAGAGGCTTTAGCTGGAAATGCAGATTCCAGTTCCCCAAGGGGTGCAAATGAACCTTGTCATAGCTTTATGTGCTAGAGAGACTTCTGTGAGGGTAATGCCTAGCCTGCCATTTTGTGTTTGATTTACCCACAGTGAGGGAGTGATATTATGGTGGCAGAACTTCACTGCCAGCCAGGGAATTGAGGCAGGCATCTGCATACTTATTGCTGTATCTGTTAAAGTCATGGATGTCCTCAAGTGCCTCCCAAACACAATGGTTTAATTTCCTCATCAGTCAGGAGTTGTAGGTAGGGGTTTGGTGTGATCTGTGTGGGAGAGTAGTCTCCCCCATAGTATTAAGACAGTTATTAGTGCTGTTCAGGGTTATTTTTTGTGACCTATCTTCTTTCTACCTGTCCCTGTGGCATGTCCAATCTGGCACAGGAGCCAGAGATCACCTGGCCAGGAGCACTTGCTTCCCTAGATCTTGGGTGCAAAGGGAGAGCTACTGAATGAAGCAGATTTTTTCTGTCTGTTGTGAGACATTGTGGTGGGCTGACCTTGGCCAGCTGTGAGCTGCAATTCCTTCAGGAAATATCCATCTGCTGCACTGTGGTCTTGGCAGGGGCACAGGGTACTGTCTGCTCTGACATCTGGTGTGCCTCCTCCCCTCCTTCTGCTCTGACCTGGGTGCCTGTGGACCCATTTCTCACTTTTCACCTGTGCAGTGTTTTCTACCCATTTTAAAACATGTTTCCCCCAGGCAGCAACCACCAACTCAGCTGAGGAGCTCAGCCGTGCCCTGTGGTGGGTCGGATGGAGCCTGTTGGAACCGTCCATGTCCAGCACGGGACAGCCCCTGCCTCTCCTCACAAAGGCCACCCTGCAGCCACCCCACAGGCAGCACCTGGCCACAGTCACCCAGTGTGGGTCTACTGAGTGACACTTGGTTGATGGTATTTTGACAGGGGTAAGAACTGCACCTTCTCCTTCAGACCAGTGAGAGTCACAACCTCAGGGCAGAGGTGAGGGCTCTTTCAGACACAATTAATGTGGCTGGGAGATGAGGCAGGACTGAGATCCATGGTGTTGCTTTGGAGGTGGCTCATGAGAGACCCAGTGCAGAACTGGTCATTCCTCACTTTGGAAGCTGTGGAACTCGTGTGGCACATTGCGTAACTTGCATGCAGAGGGCTTCTCAAGAAGCTTATTTGTTGTCTGTTTGTCTACAGACAGAACATCCTTTTACAAACTTCATCAATTATTTCCTTTAATTTTTATTTTTTTAAAATGTATCTTCTCATTGAGCAAGATATATAAAGAGTACGGAGCCTTTCCCTGCAGAGAACAGAGAGCTTTAATAGCCCCCAACACACACATTTGGAAAATAGTGATGATTTTTCTGGGGAGCTGAGCGAACAGTCTGGCTGTAAGGAGTTTAGATCAGGAGCCAGACATCATGGTTAGGCCTGTCTGTGGTTATAACGTAGTTGTTGGTGTTTTGTAAAAGTTGTCTGAAGGAATCTGAATTAAAAACAAAATAAAAACCCAAGGGGAATCTGTTTCTGGCAATCCTGGTCTCTATTTGATCTGGCACCAGAACTGGCTTAAATCTCACTCTGTCCTCCTCCTGCTATCAAAATTGCTTACCAGCCCTATTATGACAGCTTAACATGCTTCCTCTCCCTCCCCACCACTGCCAAGGTCACCGAGAACATGAAACAGTATCTCTTGCCTGAAGCCGACCTTAGTAGGCTGCTGGGCTGCTTTGAGATTTGTCTGAGTGCACAGCTAATGCCCTGCCAGCACAGGTGTGGACTTGCTGGTGCTAAACAACAACAACAACAGTGAGGAGTTTCTGCAAAGCATCCACAGCAAAAGTTTAGAATGTACTTGCCCCAAATTATGGACTTGACAGCCCAGCATAGGAGAAATTCATTGCAGCATGCCATTCGAAGAAGGTGGTGGTGGTTTCCAGTGAATGAATATAATGTTTACATAATTTAGGCAGCAGGACATCCAAGAAATCATTTTCTAGTTTTCTGATTTTTGCTGTGTGTGAACACAGAAGCCCTTTTAGGCAAAGGCTGTGCAGTAGTAGGAGGGATCTAAATGAGGCAATGGCAGAAGGGACGGTGTTTGATAGATTGACAAAGGTTGCGTGTTTAAACGTAATGTAGCATGTGATTGTCCTAGTACTTGCAGGCTTCAGTTAAATTCTTACAGCTTTTATTTCTGTGTGTACACATAGAACTGAATGCTTGCTCTGAATAGCCTCTAAATGCACTCTGGTATGTGTTTTGTTGCTCAGGCCAAGCTATTTTTCATTAGTACATTGTTATTACCAGTGGACTCAGCAAAACAAGGGAGAGGAGTATTCTTCTGTTCTTGTTCTTCTTAAAGCCAATGGCATAACCTCTGCTTGAGCAGCCACAGATGTGCCTTTCACGGTCTTATTCTACAAATAGCTATGCCAGGTGAAGACTTTTCTCTGCTGGCAGCTCTGAGAATGGAAAAGATTTGGGTGCTGCCCAGTCCAGGAAAGTTCCTTGGTCCCAGACTGATGTGTTTTACTTGTAGCTGTTTAGACAGTTTGCAGGTTCCCTTCTGCCAAAGAGCTATTAGAGTACTACTCTCCAGCTGGCAGGCAGCTGAAGGGTGGTGACATTTTTAGCTAGAATAGCTAAATCTGGTAGGGGACTTCTGTTAAAATCTTAGTTGTTTTCACATTGCTAAAAAATAGCAAAATACATAGGAAATAAAAGGAGCAAAGTTTACAAGAGTATCAACCAAGTAGTGTGATTTCCCCTGATGATGACAGAGACTTGACATGGAAACATCCTGGAGGGCACATGAAAGAACTGGATGCAAACATGTGAACCTTGGGTTCAGTGTGTGTAAAGAAAATGTCCTGCTATGGATATTGGTAAGACAGAAAAATGAAGTTGAAACAATATGAAGTTTGCAGCATTAAAACCAAGCAAGGAAATCAAACAGCTAAACTAGCAATAATATCAGCATTTCCTCTTGAGCATTTGCTGGTTTTCAGATTATCTACTTTGTATCAAAATGAATAGCATATTTAACTGCCTAGTAAATCAGATCTGAGAATCATGCTATGTATGTCAAGCATCCAGAAGAAGAGTAGCTACTCAAACTTTTTCATTCTTTTATCTTCTAGTTCTTATTTTGTTATTTTCACAGTCTTGGAAAATCAGTTTGTTTGATATTAATTTCCTTTATGTAAAAAAAGTTATTATTTTATAGTATCTTTTTAGGTGTTTAAGTAGTCCCTGTTTGAAATCTGCGTAGTTCATACCTCACTAAAACTAGCAGGGCACTAACACAGCTGTTCAGAAATGTTGGGTTTGTGAGGCTCTTTCAAAATAGTGAGACTCTGATGAAGAAAATTTTTGTTGTGTGTTACACTTATTCTTCATAGGTTGTGGCTAGCCTTGGAAACTGCAGAGCTGACTTTCAGTTTATCTTTTAATACTTATATTCATACCTGCATTTCCTGATCTTAAAGCAGGAGTGATTCTGAGCTCAAAACTTATAGCACATAAATCAGATGTGCACCAAAGCATCTTGAGGCTCACCAGAGAAGTGACAAAGATATCTGTGTAGTTTAATGTGTGGGTTAGGGGAATTGGAAGACTTCATTGATTGGATCAGTATTTTCAAGCTTCAACTTTTTTGCTCAGTCCCTATCTAAAAGGGGTATCTGTGAATATTTGTTTGGTTTTGTTGTTAAAAGGAAAGTAAATTTTGCATCCTGCCCAGATTTATATGTGCAAGGCTCAAATTGAAGAAAATTAAGCACTGATATTTTATCTCCACCATAGACTTAAGAATTGGAGACTGAAATACAGGCATATGATGAAAGTGGCCCTAGCAAGAAGCATTAAAACAAAAAACCTTCTCAAAAAACAAGTAGAAAATACTGCAAAGCTGCACTTGCACTTTACAATGTCTTGTAACTTTGGTGCCTCAAGAATAGAGTGCAGCTTTTTTAGTGTCTACAAGTCACTAATGTTGATTTCCCTCCCCTATTTTTGATTTCTAATGTATCTGAGGGTGCTTTTGAAATCTTCTGACTTTCTTTTTGCAGTGTTTTGAGTGGGTATTCAGACTTACGGCCTCTGCTGTTGGCTTCTTTCCCTGCCTCGCCCTGAGTCTAGAGTCTGGAATTAAGTGGTGTTTGTGCATAAGAGTGCTAGCAGTGGGGGCAGGGAAATTGTGTTTGAAGTTTTATCTATGGCAGATCTTCTCTGGATTGCTGGATACCCCACTGGGGTGCAGTTAAGGCCATTCATCCTGCTGTCTAAAGGCAGAGAGGAAGGATGGAGGAATGCTGACTCCATTCAAGGTTCATTCATACTAGCTAACTGTGACAGGCTGTCAAGTTCTCATCCCTTCATTCTCCAGTCAGAAGGTGGAAGAATGGGGGACTAGTGTATGCCCAGGTGTTGCTCTACTGTGCAGATATGGCATGCAAATGATAAGCACTTGACATGGACCTAAGACACTGGATGGAGCTTTCCAGCTGCCTGCTTAAGGTATGCCCAAAGAGTCCTTGTGATTTAGACTACATCGTGGGCTTTCCTCCAGTGGCAGCAGTTTGGCCCATAACACTGCAATAGGGCAGGGATGATCCTGTTCTATACAACACAAGGTTTGACAGAGTAGTATTTGGAGAACTTTAGGTTTCAGCAATGTTTAATAGCAAAGAACAATCTGAAAGTGGTAACACATTCAGGATCGATGTGACTATGCCTTTAAAAAGCTGAGTTTTTCAAAAGTGACTGCTGGATTTAGGTGCCCGCATTTTGGGACCTTGTTCTGCCATGTCTCAGCCTGATTATTCTGTGTAGTGAGGGTCTAAAATTCCTTCTGATGGCAATGGGAAGTGTTAAATGTTTTACAACTCTCAATATTAAAGTCCAGAATATCTTGTACTAGCCAGTCCAAATGAGAGGACAGAAATAAACTTTTTCTTTGTTTATCAGGTAATTTTTTATCTCAGGTCTGATTCAACTAGGTGAAGAACCAGAATCCAAAAGGCAATTGAGGGTGTGTTTCCACACTGGAGCTCAACCTGTCAGATACTTTTCTTTTTTTCCCTTCTTCATTTGTAGATGTTCGTCTGTAGGTATCAAAGTGCTTTAAAGCACAGTGTTAAATATTGTTGTCACTTGGTTTTTCTAAAGCTGAGGATATGCAGCTGTAGTAAAGTGACAAGCCAGACTTCACACAGGGCAGTTGCTCAACTGAGAAAAATTATTAAACATCATGAGTCTTTTCCCAGTGCTTCATCAGGCCCCTGTCCTGCAAGAAGGGCATTTAAAAAAAAACCTCATTGACTAAATCCTACCAGCTTAGACACAAAGTATGTTGGCAAGAGGTGAATTAAGCATGCAGCAGGATTTGGCCCCAAAAGAGGAAATTACTTTATCTCACTACCTAATCAATAGCTGAAGTTGAACTGAGACCTTGGCTATGATGTGGTGGGTCCTTGTCTTGCTTTGAGATAGCTGCCCTTGTTGAACTAACTTTCTTTACTCAAGCAACAGTAGCAGCTGCAGTGTGGTGTAGACATGCCTAAACTAGCTTAAATAGTTCAGGCACTGTTAGCCAGTGAGCCAAAGAACCATGGAGTTCAGCATGGGCTTGCTGCCTAAGGATTTTATCCTGCTCTTTATGAGTTCAACATTTCTTTACTGTCTCAGCTGAAGCAAGCCTACTGATATGTTGAAAAGAGGTCTGGTAGATGTGATACTCTGCATTAGTACTTCTGCCAGCAGAGCTGGGCATGCTCCTAGAGTTGATCGTAGGAGATACTGCCAAAGGTAGCAGTGTAGTGAAAGCTGTTTTGCCCCTCTCTGTCCTCTGTTCCCCCTCTTGTTCTCCACCCTTCCCCTGGTATTCATCAGGAACTGCCTTGCTTTTGAGTCTGTTTGCTATGAAACAGCCTAGTCATTAGGGTCCTGCTGGAGATCACGAATATCTAGGAGCTGACAAAGGCTTGGAGAACCAGCTGCCTGCTGGAGAAGTTATTGGCCTTGCCTGACTGTGGCTCCAACAGGAGAACCTGTAGAGATTAAGTATGGGGAAATCCAGGACCATTACCCCTACATCTATTAATGGGGATCACAGCAGAAGCATTTGTGATGTGATCTCCCAAGTCATTGCCCTGATGGTGGGCTCCCAGGTCAGCTTCTGTCTGTAAAAGAGTTTGGCTGATATCTCTAACTCATCATTTTCTTCTGGAAGCCAAAGATATAAGCAGGAATGAGGGTTCAGGTCCTTGAGAGCTAAGTAACTTCTGCTGAGTCAATAGGGGAGGTACCATCACTGCCCTCAGTTTTGTTTGCAGGAACAGCTTCATCAAATAGTGTTTGTAGGCAGAGACCCTAAGTAGACTGCTGAGCTGTTAAATTGCCAGCCTACCCACTAGTTTATTCTGCAGCAGAAATACAAGCATGCCTGGACCAACCCCCAGAACTCATCTCTGAACTTCTCTCTCGTTCTGTCAGAATTCCCAACTTATTTTTAAAATGATATTTTATTTTTGTACGATTGCAAAAGAGTTGGATGCAGTCTGCTAGTTGTGCTTTCCCTCTCCTTTATGCACTGAATTTTGTTCATTTGCTTTACATGCCTCAAGTTGCTGTAATGCTGCTGGGAAAGTAATTGCCTTGCACTTTCTCTTTTTGATGCCCATGGGTGACTGTGGGGGACTCTTCCCTGGGCACAGTGCAGAGTCAAAAGCACAGTTTTTGCTTAAGACCTGTGGGGTTTTTATTTTTTCCTTCCCTTTTTTTTTTTTTGTCAGCTGCCTGTTATATCAATCACAGAGCTGGGATCTATTTATAGGTTGGGACTCAGAGTACTGTGTCCTAGTCACAAAGAGAGGCAGAGACGCAGAGGGGACTGTCGGCTGGTGCAGGCAGAACCAAAAGATATTTAATCAGCAATTAGAAACACCTGAGGGCAAGGGAAATTCTACTCCAGCCTCGAGTCTCAGCCTGCAGCATGTAAGTAGTGAACTTCTACCTTTTATTGCATTTATGGGCTTGTTTTTTTGGTTTGTGGGTTTTTTTGGTTTGTTTTTTTGTTTTTTTGGGGTTTTTTTGATTCAAATGTTGCTCTGCACTAATCCTTTTATCTGATCTAAAAATTGTGGCAGCATCTTGTTATAGTTAAAGGCAATAATTTTTTTTCTATTTTCATACTGTCAAAGGAAGGTCAGTGCGACCCACATGGAGAGGAGTTGGTTCTGAACTTTGTAAAAATCAGGCAGTTTCACTATTTGAGTGTGGGTTTTTCCTCTGGAAATAACCAAATGAAAGTTTGAGTGGAACAGTTTTGTTTTGGGAATAGAAACGGTCAGGTTTGCTGGCATTCCAAAAAGGTCAATGTATAACATAACTCTGCTTAAGGGCTTACCAAGGACAGGTGCTATTTATCCCATGCCGGTAAAGGCAAACCTGGAAACTTCAGCAGTCCTGTCTTAAAAGAACCTTTTCCTCTCTTACAGAAAAACCTACCCCCACCCCTGCCCCAGCTTCATATCAAATCTTCTCTTATCAGGCAGATGAAATGCATTTTGCTTTTACTGAAGGCATTTATCATTGAGCAGTTGATGTTTCCTTAATTTTATAAGTCCCAAAGCAACTGAAGTCTCTGCAATGACAAAAGAGGGGTGCAAGTCCTTGCAAAGTCGGCACAGTGACAATCAAAGAAGGAACTTATTCTCTCATCACCAACAAGGTGTTTGTTTTAAAGCAGCCAAGATGCGAAATGTTGGTACAGTGATATATTTTTGGAGTATTTTTGTTAACAGAAATATGAAGAGAACAATAATTAGACAGAAATTGGCTTTTATTAGTAGCTTTCCATATAGTATTTTTGTCAAAGTAAAAGAGGTCATTCTTATTTCATTTTTTTTTTGCCTCAGATGTTTGTGTTACATCTTACAAAATTTAGGGTTTATATTTATTTTTGAGTATAGAAAAATGATATTGATTTCCTGTGTCTGCTATGTCTACCCCCTAAAACATCAATATTACAGGTTTTAATTTGGTATGTTTGGCTTTTTAGTATAAATTTCTCATTAAATATATATTGTAAAAACTACCCCCCAATGTGCCATTTTTGAAAGTAACAACAATTTAAATGAAGCTAAACTTAAAATAATTTGAGGAACAAATGCCTAATAAAATAGAATAATAAAACCAGGGCTGTCTCACTGTCAAAACATCAAGTCCTGAGAAATAAATGATAGATAAATTGCTTGGACTGACTATAGAAAGGTAACAAATAGGCTTCTTCTTTAGTATTTATATTTATCTGAGGTATGTATATTTTATAATACACAAAGCATTTAGTTTAAATTCTAGAAAAAAAATACTGACTACAAATGAATGCTTTCTAAGTTTCTAGCCACTGATATGAATGTTCCAACATTCAGCCAGAATTCTTATATAAGGAAGGCTTTTGGGACAATATGGATAAAGTGAATTAATATACCCAAATAATGCCCCAAAAGATTATTACAACGCACTGCTTGCTATGAAGCTTCCCTCTCACAGATAAAACAAAACTACGAGCCTGAGCATTCTCATAATATGGAATCTCATTTTGATTATTAAGGCTTTTTATTTTACTTTAGAATTAATATATTTAAATTATTTAAGTCTCTTTTTTTGTTCGTTTTGCCATGATATTACATTTACTGCTTCTCTGTGATAATGCAATGTTATTGTTTAGTAAACGGAGCGCAGACTTTTCTGAAAGGCATTAAAGGAATAAAATTGCTGACTCTGTAACTAACAATATAGTTGGTCTGAGGTCCCACTAAAAATTGAAAACCACAAGACATCACTAGAAAAAAAATAAAAGTTGAATCATTTTCTTCCCTACACAAAAATAAATATCAGCATGCCTATGCTTGGGAACCACTGTAAAAAACCTCCTCATTTACCATATATTTTTGCAGAAATCTAAGCATTCCCAAAGCAGTCCTCAAAGTATAAGGCTACAAAGGATTCAGTCTTAAGAATTTGTTTGGACTGTTCAGTAGTTGTGTCTACATAATTGCTGGACTTTATCCTTCCCTTTCAACTACACGTGGGTCTTTTGCCCTATTAAGCATGACATATCTTTTTATTACTGCATTGGGAAAAAAAATGACTGAGCACCTACTGTCCTGTGGCATGCCAATCAAAGGTTTATAGGACTACGTATTTGGAGGGAGGGAGTTACCTGTGGTAAGACTGGTGCATTATGTGGTAGAAAGTGTTTGTTATTTAGTTTCTGCTTCACTAATGATTCACATTCTGTGGACTAAGCACCCTATCAACCTCCAAACTGAGTTACTGTACACATGATGTTGCATGAATTTTTTTTTTCTGTTCCTTAAAAAAAACAAAAAAAACCCAAACCAAACATCTTTTGTTTCATCCTAATTTATTTGTTTCTTTGACTGCAAAGTAATGATTGACATGCAGATTCTCTTTTCCACGCCTCTCCTTTCATTGCTGAGTATGACATCTCTTGGGAATTATAAATAAAACCTGTGCCAAATCTACTGCACAGGTGTCTGGAGTACAGCATGCTCAGGTGTCTCACTGTAAATCCCTGAGAATATGAAGTAAACACCAGCAGGATAAAAATACTCTTCTTGAAACAATTCTGTGTTTTGAGGGGCTTTCTGAATAAACCCCCAAAGCCAGCAGCCAGTTATTAAAGACTACGTAGCTATCTCTTTCACTTACCTTTTTTTAATCGCCTCACCTGTACATCTGTCCATCTGTTTCTCATCTCTCTATTTTTACATTTCATTATGCTATGCTTGTTCTCCAGCTCTCTTCTTTTCCTTTCCTGAAGACACATTTCTATCTGGTACAGAAAATAAACTCAGATTGCGGGTAGTTATGTTAATCTAATTCAATCCTCTGTGGGTTAGGAGTGAAATTCTAATAGTGGAGCTGTTGAGGGCTTTTTTGTTAATGGCTTGGGGATTACATTGAGTTAAAGGCTCATTTCCTAATCAAACAGAGAGGGAGAGAGTGACTCCGAATATTTATGAGTCTCCCAGCGAGAGTTAAACATTGAACTCCAAAAGCAGGATTTCAGTGCTGAAGAAAGAGTTAAACCCCCTCAGGGCTGCTGTGGAGAGGGGAAGAAAAAAAAAAAAAGGAAACCAGTTAAGCCATCAGCATTTTCAACTGCTGTATAACTTCAGTTTGAGAGAAAATAATCATCTCACAGAGCTAAAATGGAAACTGTAGCAAGATATTTAAAACAAAGTCAAGTGATGCTTCAAAAAGGCTCTTCTTCAGTGAAGCAGGATGCATGCAGTGCATACAGCAGCCTAATAGAAACTCTAGATAAATACTCTTATAAATAAAAAGAATTGGAGAGTGAGCTGTCTTTTTATTATTAATACCTGGAAGACACAATTTAATTTTTTAGTGCTTTTTATTTTTGGTTCTACTTAACTCTCAGCTAACCTATTCTTTAAAAAATAAAAAAAAAAAAAGGGGTGGGGGGGAAGTATTGAAAGATCAATATCTAAACTGTTCTACTTCCATTCTGTAAACTGGTATTATTTGAGGCATTTTTTTTCCTGTCCTTCAGTTTAGCTGGAGTCTTGCATCAAATAGTATAGTTGGAGAATTGGATTCTCTGTGACAGGAAAGATTGAGCAAATTAATTCTTGATTGTTTTTGTGATGAGTCCATCATGTATGTGTGGGCAGCTTGGGTAGACCATGCAGCTGCTGAAAAAGAGCTGGCCTGCTTGCAGCAAGCCAAGGACCTCTGTGTTGCTAAGGCCTGGTGTCTTGTGAACTAGCCAGCAGTAGGCTTTTTTTGCCCCAAGCTGAGACTTAGAAAATCTGTCTGCAGTGGATGAACTGCACAAAATCAAGACTATGTCATGATCCTGCCTCTCTTCTGAAAAGAGGTCCTGGAAAGGAATAGGGATAGAAACGTGCAGTCTTCTGACACATGGCCAAGTTGTATCTTTGTGTTCCTCAGTTTCCCTGTCTGTAAAACGATACATGGCTACCATCAAAATAACTCAAAGATCTACAGAGAGTAACTTTATAGAAATCAAGTGGCTGACTTCTCCATGAGAAAAACTGCAAATCACCAGCATAGGTGCATAACTTGGAACAAGAGGGGTTTGTGCTAAAAACAAGAGTTGCCCCACTTCACTGTATTTGGTACTGGGTTTTTTTTGCTGGAGTTTTTTTTCTAGTTGGTTTTTTTTTTTGGGTTTTCGTTTGAGGTTTTTTGTGTGTGTGGTTTTTTTTTGTTTGTTTGTTTGGTTGTTGTTGCTGTGGGTTTGTTGTTGTTTGTTTGTGGCTTTTTTGAACATATTTTGTCCAAGCCACCAATAAGACTTTCTGATTTTGGCACAACAAGCAATAGAAGGCTAATACAATTCTCAGGTAACGTTCAGAGGTGTTGTTCTATATACTAGGTCCATATTTAGTCTTGGTGATTCTTGTTGCGATGAAGCTCTAGATTTATTACTCAGAAGTGGTAAACTGACAAAAAAAAAGTAAGTTACTGTTTCATTCTGGAGCTATGTATATCAATGGTCATCCTGTATACACCAAACTTGGCATTTTTGCTGACATGTCTATCTGGATGCAGCACCTTGAGGTAAGAATTGGCACCTTGCCCTAGTTTTAAAATTATTTAAAACTGCAACCTGATGTGAATGCCTGAGGCCCCGGTCTCTTTGTGCTCTGTGCCTGGACCTGCTGAGGAGAGCACCATTAGCTAGAGTGTACTTTATTAAACGCATTTGAAATACATAATAATTATGGGGTTTTTTCCTCTAATAACTGACACCTATAGCAGATCACTTTGAGACAGGAGCTTTCTGTGGCTGAGATGAAAACTCTGTAACATATTTCTCCTGCATTCCTTCTCTTCCCGTCTCAGTTTCCTTTGTGTTTGCTTCAGCCTTTTCCTCTCCTGAACTATTCTGCCATGGCCATGACCTAGCAGTTTGTGCTTAGATCTTCCCTGTTGACCTTTCAGGCAAAATGCACCTCCTTATCTTCTTTTTGTTCTTTCCAGTGCTATGCTGAATTCTATGAATGACCTGGTGCTGTTAACCCTGAAGGTGACTGCATTTCAGTGCAGCTTTGCCTGGCATGTATACAGTTTATGAAGAACTGGGGAACTGAAAACTGATCTTAAACTCTCCCACAAACTACATAGAAAGCTACTGTGTTCTTGCACGCCACAAGTGCTTGAAAAATACAGTAGTGTAGAAATTTCAGGGAAGGGAATACTGTGACTTTAAACTTTTAGAGCACACAGTTTAGTTGGCGCAATGTCTTCGAAGTAATAGTTTTAAAGTCTCAGCACTCTTGAAGGTCTCTAGAAAAAAGGGTTGCATCTCTAGGGGGAATTACCTTTTCTAGTGGGACACATCTTGCAACTAAATCTTCCTATTTTGATACTGGAAAGCATATGCCCAGCATATATGACAGAGAAGCATAAATGGCTATTTTTATTCATTAAGGAGTTGCTGCCCTTTCCGTCAACCACGTGAGATGTGAATGATCCTGCTCACAAGAATTTCATGCTGCTCTTAGAATGGATTCTCTTTCTCTTCATAATTGTGTTTGCTGGATCAGCAGGAAATACACTCCACAAGTTCTTGTTTCCACAGCCTCCCGTGATCACTTTTCTGTAGCAGGCCTGAGTGAATGACTGGTAGCTGAGCACCAGAACATAGGCATTAAATCGACATCCCTCTAAAGCTCACAGGACCTAGAGTGTGACTTTCCGGGTGAGGAGGAAGCTGCCACTGGACTTGCCAAGTGGCTTTTTTTTTTTTTTTCCCCTTTGTTATTCATCCTCAGGACTTTCTTTTCCCATAGGCCTCCTAGACTTTTTATAATTGCAGTTACTCTCATCAGCAGCTTTTTCTACTGCTTCCCTTTAAAAAAGAAAATCTTCACTGTTGCATCATGTCCCTGTGGCCTAGTACAAGGGATTTCAACATTTCTGTGTTGATGATGTGAACTAATGTAGGTTGGTGAAGAGGTCACATGAATAGAATTTTCTAAGTCATACTTTTTGGACCAACAGTCTGTAACACAGAGTGTGGCAGCACTCAAGTTACAACTATTGGCAAATGCTGTCTTTGCATGGGAGAGGGCAGAAAGGACTATCTAAGGGAAACATTGGCTTGGAAAGGATTACTTGCATCAGCATCCTCTCTAATGCTTTACTTAGAACTCATCCTAGGAGATTATCCCATGTCCCACTACTTTTTAGTTGGAAAGTTCTTTGTACATGTTAAATGTATTCATGACCAATTTTTACATCAATTTGTTCGTTTCACTGTTGCTCTTTCATTCTAGCTTGAACACAGTTCAGTTTAAGGTGAGTCCCTTCTCTGATGAGGTATGTTTTACCCATCTTAAATGGGTTTCCTACTTGCACCCTTCTTCATGGTCTATAGAGATATGCATGATTATGGCAAAACTCTTTATATTACTGCAGTCTCTGAGTAAAATCCTGCTTGGCCTCCGGTAACCTCTATTCCCTGTTTTACATTGCAAATAATCACAAGATCCTTCCATTCTTCCTGAGCCTTCTCCCCATCCCTCTTACTCTCTTTTTGCTACATAGGACTAAACTTCAGTTTTGTGGTCTCTATATAAGTTCTATTCTTGTGACTCTGTAATGACTGTTCATGCCATCTCTTGCCTATGCAACCCCTTCTGTGAGTGTCAGCTGGTGCTATGGGAGCATCTTATACTTCCTTCATAGAAAAGTAGTGGGGGATAGAGGGCTGTGATTTCTTTGGGACCCTCTGTCCCATACCAAGAAATCAGATGCAACAATTGCCTCCATGTACTCCATGATGTTATTGCTGTGCTGAAGTAATGGGCCATACCTCTCAGCAGTACCATGTTCACCTGAATACATTACTTCTAGGTCTGTAATCTCTCCTGCTACATGGGCTTGTTGAATGTGTGTTTAAGGAGGACAGAATTAATGGGGCTGCTGCTATGTTTGTAAAGGGTTAAATGATGGGGGATGAGAGCCACAGCTTCTCCTGGGGAATAAGGACTAGCCAGAAGAATTGATTGTCCTGGTTTATTGATCCTTCAGGAAACAGCACTGAAGTGATAATGCTGTTCCTGCCACTTTGAGGCACTTTGTACCAGCAACATCCTCTGTTTACCCAGGATAGTGCAAAGGAAGAGCTGCTCTGTTGCTAACTCATTCCAGAAAAACCCCATGCCAGACGTGTTGAGTTTACCACTTGTCTGTCTGCTCTCAGAGAGAGGTGGATGAGCAGAGGTAGCTCAGCAAGTGTTGTTATTTTATAGTGTATAATGGAGATTGGCTGCAAATGGTTGTTTGTGAGTTGCTATACTGAGTCTTTGCTGGCAATGTCTTGGTCTGTAGCGTTCAGTGAAGACTCAGGCCGTCATGTCGCAGCATTTCCATCTCTTCCATCATTTCCCACCCTTCATCTGACTGGGCCAATTGACAGTCACCCCCCAGCTGGTCTTGCTTGTAAGTTGAAAGAGGGTGGTTGAGTCCTTTTGTTCCTGCGGTCCCGATGCTGACTCGTAGCCAGCTGTCTGGGCTGATAGGTAGTGGATGATAAAATATCCCACCCCTTTTGCATTGAAGGCCCAAAGCTGCCCTGAGAAGTCAGGTATTTCTTTCTGGGCTCAGGGCAGCAGCAGGAGACACACCCACCTGCTGCAGGAGCCGCTGGAGCAGAGCAGCACTTTTTGTCTGTTCAGCTGCACCACCCCTATAGATGCGTGAAACATATTCAAAAGCACAGCAATGCAGAATGTCAGCCCTGAGGATCTGTTGGGTGCTTCTACAACTATGGGCCTTTGAGAAATGGAAGCCCTGACTCTTTCTGGCTCTCAGCTGTCCTTGCAGCACAGTGAGCTGGGGAAACCCTCTCACACTGCTGCCCCTGAGGCACCAGCTGCAAGCAGCTGATGAACTGGGCTTGCTTCACACCATTACCTGGACCACTGCTGATAACTACAAGATTTAAACTCTCATTTGTAGAAATAAATGAGCAGCTTACTCATGGTGTTTCCTTCCTAATTCCTTTTTTCTCTGTTTTCTATTTGAACGTGCTTTGCACCATTTCTTTTTCTGTATGTGTTGTTGTGTTTTGTGGAAACTCCGGCAGGTCTCTGCAGCTTCCCATGACCAGGTCAGAAGGCCAAGAAAGCTTGAGACCATTTGGAGAGTATTACAAAATCTCTTACAAAGCCAGGAGGGCCAAAAGGCTATTGTTACATGCTTTTTTTTTATTAAGTCAGGCCAGCTTATATAGAGAGATATGCAAATAATGTACAGAGCCATTTAATTACCCTACATGTCATTTCTATACTTCATCCTCTTTGATGTTGCCAACTATTTCATTGCTGCAGTTGACGTTTCACTTTACATCTCCACCATCTGAAAGGAAATTATGAGAAAAATTGCAATATTGTTTTAAGTGTCTATACCACAAGGTTTCAGCGAACAACTGAAAACCAATGCTATCTTCTTTTTTTTTTTTTTTTCCCACTTTAAAACAAAAGGGAGTGAAATGAATAACCACCAATGCGTACTAGAATATATAATTATGTTGATTTGGGGACTTAATCAGTTGTTGAACACTCAAGTCTCACAATACTGAATTTAATATAGTATGCAAAATTGTATATTATGTAATGTAAAATTATTATTTGCTACTTAATAAATTTCATGCTGTTTCACTTCTTCTTAACTAACTCTCAGACTATGTCTATGAGTTGTACTGGCTGCTTTGCCTGTTGCTCTTGTTTGGATCACGACACATCCCCTACTGCTGGGGCTGCTGTGTTTAGCCATGTGATAGCTTCTGTCTGAAAGAGCTTCCAAGGCAATTCAAGACAAGAGACTAGCAGAGGGTAGAGTCAGTCACGAAGTCTGTGGCTAGAAGAAAGATGAAGGTAGCCGAGATAGGAGTTTGTGGTAATGTACTGCTGAAAGTGTGGCTACCTGGAGTACAGGTAGCTTTACTTTATGCACACGTAACTAAAAGATCCAAAAAAAGAATATTATTTTTCTATGTAAAACCTGCCTAGTTCTTTGCAAAATGAGCACCTCCCCTTTCTTAGCTAGGAAGATAGCTCTGCTACATGTTCTCTATCTATTATATCACATGTGTTTTTCTTAATTTTTCAATGTTGTAGTCACGATCTTCTTTCTAAAAAATGTGCTTTAAGTAAAATAAGTGAAGTATTATTTCACATGACATTAATTGGGGATTTGTCCTGTGTCATTCAGCGACAGTTATGGATGCATGGATGGATTAAAAAGGTGTCCCCAAAAATGAGTTTATAGGACATGTGGACTCCTCAGTGGCAAGTACATATTATGGTCTAGAGGGTTGTCTAAGCCACAGACTGCCAAGATACTGATTTTGAGGTCTGTAAAGGTGCAGTAAGGTGAAGAGCAGGGAAAACATTACTTTTCTTAAAGTCACTCCCTGAGCACATTAGTGTTTGATATCAGAGATAGAATATGGGATTAGATGACATCTTAATTTGACCTGGCATAGCTGTCTCCATACCTTTTCTTGCAACTGGATCCAGGCTTTTCACTCTTTGCAGTTAGTTGTTTACATGATACTCTGTTACAGATGTGCAGTATCTGAATTTTGGGGTACCCAATTTTGCTTATGCTGAATGTTTTTCTACTGTTATAGGTAGTGTTTCTAAAGCTGTGAAAGTCCCTAGGATAGATAAGCTTTGCCACCTTGAAAGTAGCAGTGAAGGCAAGATTGCAGCCACGGAGCAAGACTGAGCTATAAAGAAATGATGCTTCCTGAATTTACCATTTCTGAATGATACTATGTTCCTTCCCACTGACTGGGTGGTTCTTGTGTGGCATAATTTTCATAATTTTCAGGGCAAGGGAAGAAGGCAATGGGTTAGAGGATACTTTAAGGTATTTATGTTTAAGACCACATTATGCAACAGCTGTGAGCTTGTTTCAATGTATAACATCCTTTGCTGTGCAATGCACAGCTCTGCAGAAGTTTTGGTCACCTGATGGGTTTTGGTTTGGTGGCATGTTGAGGCAGAGGAGCATTGCATTGCTATAGCATCAACTGGTGAAGGTTTCTTGAAGTAAATGGTCTCTACACCCAAACACCCAGCAGGGCCTTTGCCAGGCTGGTACTTGTTCCTTATAACTTTGACACCAGCTTCCGGCTTCAACTTTCCTGTCTGTGAGTGAGAGGGAGTGATGTGCCTGCAATACCTGTCTTCCAAAGTGCAGCATGTGGGAACACCTTCCCAGGTTTTTACCTGACAGAGGAGGCATTTGGACAAGAGCAAGATATTTCGCTTTTTAGATGAGAGTCTAATGTCAGAAAGAAGGATTGCAAACATTTCTGCACTCAGTGGTTATATGGAGCAGCCTGCTTCTTGTACAACACCAATCCTGTGAGCCCAGAGTACTGAAAAAGTACCCTGTTAAGTGTTGAAAACTGTAGCTTGGTGTCTTTGCTTTCCCCTCCCTCCCAAGGATTTCATGGACCTTCCTCAATGCAGCCATCTGTAAACTTTTGATTGTAAATCTGTGTAAACTTGGAAGCTCATGTAGTCTCATGTAGCTTTGTTGCTTAATGTACGTATTCAGTAAAACTTGAAGGCCTTGGGGCTTTTGAGCACGTTTATTTTCATGGCCCAATATTGACCTCTGTGGTGTGAGGACAGCCTCACATTACTTTTCAGGAGCTGGAAGAGGCCAGGCAAGGGACAGCAGTGGCTCTTATCTTGCTTCAGATGTAGATTGTAATCTTTTATATATTTCAGTACTTTGCATTGGTAGGTACTGACGTGCATGGGAATCAACCCAAAATCTTTTACACTGAAGTCTTGATAAACCCTCAGACCTGAAAAACTCATGACAGGCCTGGAGTGTTGGGGAACTATGCTAGTTTTAGCTCTCCATTCCAGCTGGAAATATTCCTGATTTTCTTTTTTGTTTTGAGACCAACAGTAATGGGGGGCAATTATATGGCTATGAAGACTGATTTGATATTGTACAAACATCTTTTTGTACTGTTTTCTATTTAAAAGCAGATCCAAGCAGGAATTTATGCTGCTGGTTTCCCATTCATCTGGGAACTGCTGCAACTTCAGTAAAGGCACGTTTCTGTGGAGAGAGGACTCAAGCTGCTAATTTGACTGTTGGAGTTTATTTCTGGAATGCAGCAGTGTTTCACCAACAGAGCAGCTGTCCTGGAAACACTTACCACATGGGGTCATTTTCCTCTCTGTGTCTAATCGACAAAGCCACCCCAGTTAATCTGAATCCTTTTAAGTCTCCTAAACTAGACCATAGGGAGTGCAGAGAGGTCTACAGAACTCTGACCTCCTTCACTTCCTTCTCCTGTCATTAGAGATGAAAAAATAGTCGCATGCTTAGATATCCCTTCAAGGGAAACCCTATAATCTCTTCTGAGCATGACAAACTGTTTCTAACAGTAACATACTGGTGATTTGGAGGAAGATGTTAGTCCTCCATTTTCTACAGATATTTTGTGATAGTTACAGATCTCCTAAGTTTACCAGTTATTCCAGGTTGTGGAATCATAGCAGTCAGAGGTGGGAAAAGCTTCTTGGATTATTGTATTTTTCTTCTGTTTGATTTGCTTTGCTTGCATAGCTTTCTTCCATCCCTGTTCACTTCTGGGATGACAATTCCACAGGTCAGTTCCTCCTGCTATGAGATAAATTTTCCTGGTTGTTCAGTTTAAATGATTTCTTAATTTCTTTTCCTTTTTTTCTCCCTAGTTCTTTCTCATGTTGCCCGGTTCCTTCCTCACTGTTTCCACTCTTCAATACCTTTTGGATGTTTGTAAAACCCCCTTGCCTCCAGTAGATTCTGGTTGTTTTTTTGTTTTGTTTTGTTTTTCCCCCCCACTGCTACAACCTTACATACATTTCTTGAACTGCTGTATAATCCTTATTGTAGTTCTATTGAGAATCTTTTACTCTTTGAGGTTTAGTGATTCCTTTCTTTGCTTTCAATTGGTCTTCTAGGCCAGGGTCCAAGGCCAGTCAGAGGTAGCAGTTATTTGCTGGTAGGAGGACATTGTGTCTCAAACCTAGACAAGGCCTTTTCCAAGAGGCTACCACCTGGCAAGTCCTGCACCTGTGATCTGGGCCAGTCTTGCTGCAGTCCTCATGGGTGCATTGCTGGAGCTCTGCAAGGGAAGTCTGCATCTGCCAGTATTCAAGGAGTGCTTCAGTACTTGAAACAGAACACAAATTACTTTGGTTGTTACTGTCTTCCCTTTCCCAAGGCTGCGCTAGTGTAGCCTTTCAAATGATTAAGTATGACTTGGACTTCCTAAAAATTAGCAGTGTCATCAAGGATTTTGCCCCTACAATCAGTTGTGTCAAAAAGTGATTTCAAAAGACTCCTCATTGAATTCACAATCAGTTGTTTCATAAAGTGATTTCAAAAGACACCTTGCTGAATTCAGATGGAATATTTAATAGTTTAATATCAGAGTAAACAAAACCCTAAAAAATATTCAGTGGATGAGCAATTTCTTTTTTGAAGTTCTTTGCCTTTCCAGATGAGTGATGAGGTGAACATAATTTGTCTTGGATCATTCAGAAAGATGAAAAGGCTGGTGTGATCCCTTTAGAGAAAAAAATATAGCTTTTCCTTGCTGAGAATCAAGAGGCAGTAAGTTGTAGTAGAAAGTGAGGCTGATTATTTGAGAGATATCACAGGAAGAGCAGTGATGACTTTTTAGAAACAGCCTACTCAGGGAGTTGGAGAACACCAGCGTGTGCCTTTGAGAAACCTTCAGTAGGCAATAAAGTAGTAAATTCTCATGTAATGGTAAAGAATTGAAAAAATATTTTCCCCAGTACTATCAAAGAGTCTGTTTTGTTGGAACATGGCTATGTTCACTTAAATGATGAATTTGTTCTATCTGTTAAAACTAGACAGTGTTTGGTTAGCCAGAATATGTGAGAAACTGGAAAAACAGGGAATTTCCTCTCTTGTTTACGATCATCTGTTACATCAGAGTTCTCAGCTTGACTTCAGGCCTCCAGTGCACCCATACTGAAAATGAATACTATAGTGGTGAAGGCAAACCTGGATAGTGAGGCAAACAGCTCTCTTCACTCATTTTGTAATCATGATGTAATTAATTTATAGTATTTGTTCTCATTGACAACTTGCTCTATGAAGCTTGAATAGAATTTCAAAATAGTAAAGAAGATCTTAAAAAAAAATTTAAATCTCATTATCCTCATCTCTAACTGACCCAAAGATGACTGAATTCAAGACATGGAGAGATTTAAATGGCCACTTGTCCTCTTTATAATTTGTGCCTTGTGCAACACTTGTCATTAGCCTTTATACACTCTTTGCATATGCTTTTTACTTTCTTGTAGATAAAAGATATGCCCTCTGGGAAAAATAGGTTGTTTTTCATAGCAAGGTTACTATAATGTATAAGAAACTGCATTTTAAAAAACATGTATGATTCCTCTTAATTGAAGCTTATTTGGAACAAACCAGTATTGGATAGTAGATACAGAACAAACATGTCCTGTGAACAGTTTCAGCAAACCAAAGTAGATGCTGTCCTTGCACATACTTGTCTTGCTTTCTACAACTCTTAAAGAACCACAAGAAATCTAAACAGATTTTAAGGCAGACTCACATAAATCGAGCTCTAGGCCTAACTGCATTAAAATCTAAACTCCACCTAGTAATTCCTGCACTTGTGTGGGCAGCTTCTCAACATTGATTTAGAGACATTGTGATAGAATAGCCAGCATGCCTCATGACAAGTAGTCCCAATGACCAGTTCCTGCTGTTTAAAAATCTCTTTATTGCTAAGTGAGATTTGTCTAGTTTTGGATACTAGTAATAGTCTTATCTTACATACTTTTAAAGCTAGATTAAAGAACTTTCCACTATTAAATTCCCCCACTTACAATTAGATCAGGTCACCTCTCAGCCTATTCTTGGAATTAAATGTGTTGTGCTTCTTAGATCTCTCACTGGATAGGTTTTGTTTCAAGCAGGTATTAGTTTGATAGCACCATACTTTTGAGTTCAAAACTTACGTCTTTCAAACTCATTTTGTCTCAACCACGTCATCATTTATCTGCACAAATGAGGATGTTTTCCAAAGAAAAATACCCCAGATATGAATATTTTTAAGAAACCCTGTGACACTGCTAATGGTTTCACAACTGCTGTGATGTGGGGATCATAAGCCATGTACAGGTATCTGTGTACAACTGGACTTACAGTAATACTGCATGTGGTTACTTAGCATTAAACTAACCTTTTGTCATTTTTAACCAGATCAGCTCCTCACTCTGAACTGTACAAACACATGTATTAACACAAGGGAGGAGGCAGGACAAATGTGGCTCAGATGAAGGCAGTGGCATCTCTGCTTTCTGCAACAGAGGATGATTAAAGGGAATGGAAATAGCTTCTCAGCTGGTGTAAACTGGTCCAGCTGTAGTGAAACAAAACGAGCTTTGCCACTGTGCACCACATTACAACTTGGTGTCACTAGGTAGATGTTTTCTTGCTTTAAGTGGCCAGGTTTTATATGTGCAGTAGGTAACTACAGGGTTGTCAGCAACCTAAAACAACCCTAAGCATGGTTCTAGCAGAGGATTTTATTTTCCAACTATACCTACAGAAGGGGAAATATGCCCCTCAGATAAATGGAACACAGGTGAGAACAGAATAAGAGAGTGTGGGAGATTGTTAGCAACTGTCAAGTCCCATCTGAGTTGGCATTGTAGCATGACAGACCAAAGGGGCTGAGTGGGCAGGCTGCAAATGTTGGCCTTTTTATGAGACTTGATTGTGTTTTGTGCAGTCAGGGCATGAGGAAGCAAGGATGTAGTGTTCTGGCTTAGTGCTGTTCTGGTGAGATGTTCAGCTCTGGGCACTGGCAGCAAAAAATGCAGAAGGAACTTGGAAGGCAGTAAGAGAAGAACAACAAAAATGATAACAGAGCTGGAGGGACTGTTTTTATGAGGGAAGATCAAAAGAACTAAATATGTGAAGCTTGGCTAAGGAGTGACTAAGAAGGGAACGTGAAAACTACCTACAACTGTTTGAAGGATATAAACACTAGAGGTGAACAAACAGCAGGGAGAAATAGTCTGAATTTGAAAGTCATATTCAGTTCAGCTGTATTTCTGCCCGTTAGTGATCACTTTCTGTTAAGATTTGTGCTTTTTTGAAAATATTTTCATAAAAAATTTCACTTGTATATTGGAGTGCTTCGATATCTGCAAGGGAATTCTGAAATGTAAAGTCAAGCCTTAAATTTGAAATCTGCTTTAGCTTACTTAAGTCACCTAGTGTATAGTACATTGTGTTAATCAACAGTATGCAAATTTTCTTCATGGCGAGTCAAATATGTGGTTGAAAACTACATTTTCAGTTTTAACATGGCACTTGTATGCTTCCCTGATAGAATTAGTTAACCAAGTAATCAAGGATAAGTTCCAACTGCTTTCTATCAGCTTTGCCAAAAAAGGTGAGGCATTTGCTTTTGTTGACAGGCTGTTTTTAAAAATGGTAAGATTTGCATGTTGGACTGTTGGGGAAGATATTTTTTCTTTGACAAGATTTAAGTGACTAGAGCCTGCATCCAAAGCATGCTATGTATGTAAGGGCTGTTAGTGCAATTTTATGAAATTGTCCAAATGTGCTCATGCACTGTGAGATCTTTTCTAATCTCTTGGTGCACAATTTGCCAACTGAGAAAGGTGAATTTATCTCCTGTAACCCTCCATGGACAGTTAGAGCAATTGAATTAAGAAGAAATTTCAGGATGGGTATAAGAAAATGTGTTAATGGTGAAATTTTCTCCTTCTGGAGGTCCAGTTGTCATTTAAAGCTCTTGGGAAAAGCAGTGGAAATGGTTGCTGGGCAAGCCTCAGGTGAACTGACTAATTTGGTAAGTCATTTTCAACTTTGGTGATTTGTGAATGTAGGCATTAAAATACTATGTTAATACTCAACAGGCTTTCCTAAACATCTTTTCCTGTTAATGCAGATTTGATGTGTGCTGGCCAGTGAATAACCAGAAATGTACGGTCAGCTGTGTGGATACCCATAGTTGTTTCCAGAGGCATTTTCTTGTGTATGTAAGCACCCATGCATCAATCCATACTGTACACAGAAACTACAGGCTTTGACCTATGCAAACACACACCAAATTATTGCTTTCTATAAACAAATTAGCATGCTTTAAAAGGTGAAAAGCTCTATAAAATTGTCTGCCCTGTTGTTTATGGTGTGAGTGGAGGATGCACTACATTACAGAGGGGCTCACATTTCTTTTCTCCCCCCCCTCTCTAAATGGACGTGTGCTCCGTCCATTTCACCATTGTTCCTGCCAGCCCGATCCCAGCAGGGGTTCCCTAATTAGCAATCTCTTCATTTCCAATCAAAGCACAAAGCGGCCCCAAAAGCCTCTCTTTATGAGGGAGCTGAGCAGTGGCTGGGGACGTGGAGTAGGATAATTGCCTTCGCCACTGGCAGCAGTAAGCAGCCTGGCTAATTCATTATTGTAATAACTTTGCTTGTCCTTGGGGAGGGGGGGTGAGGGTGAGGAGGACTGAGCCTGGCGGTGCTAGCTGAGGACAGGGGGAAGGGGGAATCCAGCCAGAACTGAGGTAGCAGATGGGAACAATTGGCAGGAAGGGAGAAACTGTTCAAGATTTTCTGTCTGTCCCCCCCAAATAATTTGAGGATTATGTGGCATGGTAGCCAGCACTCCCTGAGCATCACTGCTACAAGCACTGTATGCTCTGCCCTTGCCATGTTCACAGACAGGGCAGTCTGGTGCGTAACTTCTCCCTGGAAATGCTGGGGAAGATGGGACTTAGCAAATTAGGAAAACTCAGTGGTTTCCCCTCAGTCCAGCAGGAAAAGCTGACATGCCAGCATTGAGAGGAGGCTGAATGACTGAGGTACCCACAGTTTCTGTTTTTCAGTGATGCCCAAGAAACCACCTGTCCTTGGAAATTGTATGTTGTATCGCTTTGAAGGAACCAGGAGCTTACAAATCCTGTAGCAGAGCTTTGTTCTTATCTATTGTCCTTTTAAAATACCTTGAGTAACATTCTTATCTTCAGGTGGACTGCAGATTTGAGTTTGCTGGATCTCTGTTGGCTTTCAGTAGCCATCAAGGCTCTGTCCTTGTTCAAACAGGCCACTGCATGCACACAATGACACTGTGGATTTCAATCACTTGTTGTCTTATTTCTACACTTCTGGATTCTTTTTGTCAAAGGACTATTGCAGCAGTGATGGGGGATTTGCACATCTATTACAGCTTAGCCAGTTAATAAATTGCAGCAGTAACAGCACATAGGGTGTGAGCTTGTGTAGGTAACTCTGTTTGCTAGAAAAGGCAATTTCCCCATTTGTACATTTGTGGGATTCTCCATCATGTGGCATGTCCTACAACTGATTTGCATTTATCCCTTCCACTTGAAGTTTACAATACTTTACCTGTGTGGAAAATGTAGTGACCAAGAGTTAGTCATGAGTGGTTAGACTTTTGGAATAAATTGTTTTCTTTCCTTGTGTTTCCAACTGCTCAGGACTGAGGATAATATTGAATCATGTTTCTGATGGCCTAGGAGGCTATAGATCTTAAGAGTTTTTGGTGGATAAATTGAGGAAATGCGGTTCAAAGGGCTGAAAGGCATCTGATGTGCAGTGCACTGGCATAAATTTGACGGGATGCTAGGATAAGGACAAGGCTGGGTGAATTGGAGTAACAATGAGCAGTTTAGTCTTGACTTCTCTTCACCTTTAGTCTGAGACCCTAAAATGTTGCATTGTTAACGGCTGCTTAAGGAAAGGTAAGAAATTGTGGCAATGGGCATGAGAAGGAATATTAATGATCCAATTTCCAGCTGGGTTCCACTCCAAGGCCTCGCTGGGTTGATGTGCATTTTTAATCATAACATACCAGAATGAGAAGGAGCTGTTTGCAGCAAGGCAGGCCTATGTGTGGAGCCACAGTGTGTGACACCATCTCAGACCTCTGCCTGCTGCTCCATGGAAGGCACAAGGCTGCTCTGCTTGAGTGCTACCACAAACTAGGTAGGACTGTGACAGGAAAACCTGGATTACCACTAGAAATGGATCCAGGCAGGAAGTACAGTAACTGTCTTGATTTAACTTAAAGATCTTGACCAGAAGAAATCACTGAATTGACCTGGAAGTTTGGATCAAAACTGGCCCTGACTCAAAAATGGCAGAAATATAATTTCTAGATGCTAGACAGCATTGTGCTATAGCCATGCTGAATTTCCTGCTAGCCACTTTTGCAGTCTTGAAGGTTTCTGTGATAGGGTCGTCTTATTTGTTTGCGTTTCTGTGCAGTCTACTGAGTGAGGTACTTTGAGTGAGGGCTTTCAGTCTTAGAGACACAGAATTTGGCAAAACCCTGGAGGTTTTCTTTACTTCTGAAGTGCTTTTCATTGTGAACTTTCAGCCACAGAGCTTTGCTGTACTACTTTGGGAACCCATAATTACATGGTTCAAGTAGCCAATAGGAGTTGCTGTTGAAGGACATGAAGGCGTCCTTACCTTGGGATAAGTATTCTATGATCATTTAACAGTGGGACATGCAGCTCTGTGCTTGATACACATTTGAGAATGTGCCAGCTACGTACATTTACCTACTTGCTAAGCTTCAAGGACTGTGTCTCAGGACAGCTCCCTCTTTACTTCTCCTTAATGTTTTATTCTGTCTTGGTACCTACGTAGATGCTTCGTCTCCAGGGTTAAATAACTAGTAGTCACTTACACCAGTGTTTAGTCCCACAGTGGTCTAATCTCTGTGAGAATATGGTGCAAAAGCACAGCCTTTTTGTGGCAGAGGTGTCTGATACATCTTGGTGGCAGAAGCACAGCAACCTGGCTTTCTCAATACGGGACTTTCAGGGCATGCTAAGCAGGACAGTCATTCCATCTAGCAGTAGGCAGGAGTGCCACAGTCTCTCACTAAAGTGCAGGAGCTATGGAAGGAAGAAATAGTTGTCTCACATCCTCTCAAGTGTATATTAAGACCAGAAATAAGAACTGACTTTCCTCTTACAGTTTTCAGCAGCCATTCAGTTGCTTCTCTGTATGTTAGTGCTAACCCAGACTAGGGAAAACGGCTGAAAGGCTGCATGCCTGTGTGGCCTTCGTAGCATCATGTTTTGTGTATCTGGTGGAGGAAAGGTGTCTGGTGTTTGATACCCCAGTACTCTTGATTATTATTTTTAAGGAAACAAGATGGGGAATCCAGGTGAGATATGGGAAAACTTATGGGTCCTGCTTTTTATGACATTAAACTGGGAGCTAGCATTCCCTGGGATGGTCTGTGCTGATGCAGCCATCTGTATTGTTCAAGCAAGGGTTAGAGCATCACTACAGAAAGATGTGACACTTTCTTTCAGAGAAGGAGTTTGACAGAACATGCACCTTCAAAATCAGACCCAGACAGGTCACTTGTGTTTGCTGCAGTGCCAGGGGAAATGCCAGTAGATTAAAGACTGCTATTGTGCTTAGGAATAAAAGTTACACAATTCGTGCAAGAGGAAGGGAATTCACTTAAATGACTGAAGGGGTGGGGGGAGGCAAAAAGGGAGTGGGAAGAGTTGCCTTTTGCCATCCACAGTACATGCTGCCTTTAGCATGCTTCTGCCACGGTTGGAGGACAGTGAGGGGTTTATTTATGTTGTGGTCATGCAACAAGTCTGGCTCTGAGAAAGGCATTTTTCCATTTGGCAAAGCTGCCTTGTTGCTGCTGCTTGATGCCCAAGCAGTTAATATGCCTCCTCCACAAAAGGCTCTGGCTTGAAATATTGAAAACTGCAAACCTGTCAGGCACTGGTCCCCTCCTGAAGGGGAGAGGGGGCTGTTGAATGGATACAGCTTTCTGTGATTATAAAAATGCTTTTTGGGGAAAGATGGATACTATTTGCTGAGATAGGTGTTTGTTGCCCAGGCAAAACTCCCAGTGTATTTACAGCAGCTCTATAAGGTCTCTGTGTGTGTGGTAGGTATGTGTGCATGCATGTACATGCTTGTGTATGCCTTTATTTCCATGCTCCGGCTGCCTGCCTCTGATTTAAGGGCAGATTTTATTCCCCAGCTGCCTCAGGGCTCCTCTTTTCTGATTGCATTAAAATCTCCGTAATTCTCCCCTCATTAATGATTGGCATATTTTTACCTCTCACTAAAGGAGCTTGGAGGCAACTCCCGTGGGGCCCTGCTCGCCAAATGAAACAATTTCATCCTGCTCCAGAAACGCATTAAAAAGGGTTTGTCAGGATCTTATCGCTAGTTAGGGAAAGCTAATCAAATTACTTCTATTTATTAGCTGCCGCAGCAATGTGTCATTCCATCAAGTACAGGTAGTGGGACAGGCATGGATTGCACGGAGTGCTCTGTGCATCTAGTGCTGATGCCTTGTTCTGCACAACATCTCTTGCCAAGGGAGGCTGAGGGCCAAGAGAAGCTGTGAACTTCCCAGTGGTGGTGTTTCTGTCACTTTTGCCACCAGGGCCTCCTGTCTGCTGCCATTCTTCACTTGTCTTTTCCTGAAGACTCTTCAAAGACCTTTCCAAGTAGCATTCTGTTAACTTTTACCATTAAGTCTACTGCTTCTGTGTTTGGTTGATCACTTCCTGCTGTTGCTGATTGTTTTGCTACAGACTATTTGTTTTGAGATGGTTTGGATTTTTGGCAAGTTTAACTCAGAATTAAACTGGTCCAGGATGGATTTGGGCATGGGGTGACAAAGGGTACAATGGGGAGGGATTATGGCAACTTGGAAAATAATAAATATTGCATTTTCTTTTTACTTTGTGAGGCTTTTATGAAATATACCTTTTTTTTTTTTTTTTTCCCCTCAGTCCATGTGGTCTGGAAAAGTAATTACCACTGAGGGAGTGGAAAAGAAAACAACTGTATCTTGTTGAATAAACTAGGTTCCAAGGACCTCAATGGGACCCTGGAAAGCGCAGCAACTATTGCTGGATTGTTGCTGATCGCATGAGTAGTAGTGGTTTGTGAAGCAAGAGGTGTGAACTAAGACAGATAAAACCTCTTTTATTGATTTCACATGTGGAATGTGCAGATCCTTCACGCACATACACTGCGCTTGTATTTGCAACTATATGTGCACTCTTGCACATGATCTTAATTCCCAGGGTGTCTGTACCTGCTGTGGATTGCGCAAAAGGGACATGGAGGCAGGTGCCTGACATGCACTTTCAAACTTTATAAAGTAATAATCTACTTTCATCTTTTTACTGTTTCTTTCATCTTGAAATATCTAGTGTTTCAGATAAACATGAATTTGACAGTGAAAATGGGCTTGTTTCTAGGTAAAGCTGATCTCACGTTAGAAAATGTCTCACAAGAATAAAACTATGTAGTGGATGGATTTGCATGAAGTGTAGTGTGTCTAAATATAGTGTTTCACAATGATGATATTGCCATGCACTTTATGTAGAAACCTTTGCTGCTTCATTTTGTGCATACCAACAATTTCACCTCAGCATAAAATCCTGGCACAGCAGTGAAAACACACTGCTGTCATGAATAAGTGTACATATAAACACAGTGTGCATGTCATGTGTGGCATTTGTTTCATTCAGGGAAGATTTACACTGGTTCCCAGAACTCTGCAGTTGTATGTACACAGATGCACACTCTGTGTTTTCATAGAAATTATGGGGTGGTTGGAGGGTTGCTCTGGCACTACAACCAATCATTTCTGGAGCTTGGGTTGGTGAGGGGTGGGCAAATGCCCCAGCTATTATAACTGTATGGATTCACTGTATGGTGGGAGTGGCTGCCAAACTTCAGGGCCCTGAAAGCAGCCGTGTATCAGGACTAGTAGGGGAGTCCAGCCCCATCAGTCCCATGCAGTGAGCCACGCTCCAGCATCCTCATTATCTGCACAGTTCAAAAGGCAGTCCTGAACGGACCACCACGCCTCACAAAAGGCTGTATCGATCGGTCTGTCGGAGCATTTCCCGGGGTCCTTTATATCTCTCTGCCTCGTCATCAGTAATGAAGAGGCCGAGCGCAGAGAGAGTCAGCAGACTCCCAGCTGCTGGGATTTCTTCATCTTCTCATCAGGATTTTAATTAGACACGTCCGAGAGGGCAGCACTGTGTGAGGGCAGGCGGGAGCTTTATCAAGCAGGCCACTTCTTTAATTACTGTTTACTGACAGATAACAAGGGAGAGGAGGTGGCAGCAGAGATTGTTGTAGGGGAAAGCAGGGAAAGGACAGCAGTCCCTAGAGTGTGTACTCAGCAAGGAAGGCCTTTGCTACGGATCAAGCAGAATTTGTTTTGCTCTGCCCATCCTGACATGCTGTTTAGCTGCTGCCAGAATGAGAAAGGTTCCCCTTGCCCCTTCCTAGAGAGCAGAAGATAGATCTGAAAGGTGTTAAGAGGTAGGGGCCAGAGACACAAGGAATGGAAAGTATATGGTTAGAGGAAAAAATGAGAGAACTATCTTCTCTAAGCTATCAGCTGAGCTGTCCTGTCTTAGCCCTGGGCTGCCCTCTGGGTTTTCTGACACTGCACAGTATGAAGCAAAATTACTTTCTTCTCTTTCTGACTGGAACTGTCAGCCCCCCTCCCTCCCACTATCATCTTTGCTGTTTTGTCTGAAAGAAACCTCCTTCCATCTTTCCATGTGTCCTCAGCATTGGTGGTATGAGAGCGGTCTGCTTTGTGGCTGCTGTTGCAGGCTTCATCCCTGCTGTCTTGTGTGCCAACTAATGCACCTGATGTGAATAATATTTTCAGCCAATCCTCTTCTATCTGGCCCCAGAATCCACATATTTCTCCCACCTTTTGTCTCCTTCCCCATAAGGTGTTTTTTGGTCACCATTTGTATCCTAGCTGCTGAGTTGTGCACCCTGTTTTTAGTTTTATGGAGCAGCATCCTGATTGTGTTATCATGGAGGAATGGTGATCACAGTCCCCCAAAAGCAAAAGGCTGTGTCAGACTGATGTGGTAGATCCCTGCTCCCTGGCCTAGACAGCCCTTTGGGACATGGGATGCCTGCAGTGGAGTGCAGCAATTGGTGTCCACATTAAACAGTCCTTTGGTGAACTAAGCTCAGCAGCCTGTTGCCCTCCAGAAACTTACTTGGAAGTTCATGCCACTGTCTTGTCTGCATTTGTACCTACTGTGAGGTAGTCTCATGCTTCCAAAATACTGTTGCCATCCCAGAATGAAAGACAGCATGTGCCAGAGCTTGGATTCTGTTGTTGCCAGCAGACTCCCACTGCTCTGAGCAGTACAAGATCTGGAGGATGTGCTTGGGATCAGCAAGGACTTCGTAATTGGACTGTTGTTTTTTCATTTTGCTACGCAGTAGCGAGCAGATTATAGAGCCCACACATTATAGATTTCCTGTCATCCCTCATGAATCAAGCTCCACCGTCTTATTTACTGTCAGCCAAGGCCTGTGAATAACATCACCAGGGGATACACTCTGAGGCAGTTGTGCAAACACACAGTACAGAGCAGTTGCTTGTGCCTTTGAGCTGTCAGTGCACCTTACCCCATCGCAACACCTATCGTAGAGAAGGGCCCTCTGTCTTATCTGCATGGAGTGGCTCCTGGCTTCCCTAGGAGCTCACAGTTTGTAACACTGGAGGCAAATTTGTATTATCTAATTAATATTACATCTTGGATTTTTAACTTTATGACATTTCTAGTTACAATTCTGGCCATTCTGTATACATATGCACCAAGGACGCAGACTTCCAATTTCCAGGGAGCTGGTTCATATTAAATCTGGCTGTTTTGTACTCAAGGCACAGCACTGGAAGTAAGGACTATGGGAACAGCTCTCAGCTTCATCAAGGACTGTTAAGAAATTCTGCCATCCATAGAATCGATTTGGTTGGAAAACACCTCCAAGATCATCAAGTCCAACCCTTGGTCCAACTCCAGTCTGTTTACTAGATCATGGCACTCAGTGCCACGTCCAATCTCAGTTTAGAAACCTCCAGGGATGGTGAATCCACCACCTCTCTGGGCAGGCCATTCCAATGCCTGATTACTCCCTCTGTAAAGAATTTTTTTCTAATATCCAACCTGAACCGCCCCTGGCTGAGCTTAAGCCCATGCCCCTTTGTCCTATTGCTGACTGCCTGGGAGAAGAGACCAACCTCCACCTGGCTATAACTTCCCTTCAGGTAGTTATAGTGATGAGGTCACCTCTAAGCCTCCTCTTCTCCAGACTAAACAACCCCAACTCCCTCACCCTCTCCCCTCAGGACTTGTGCTCCAGTCCTTTTATCAGCCTTTTGTTGTATGGTGAACAACCTCTTTCATTGTCCTGGATGTTCATAAGAACTCTGGTCTTCCAAGTGATAAACTTGGAGACCCAGGAGTGAAGTTAGAGGGACAGAAGTGCTAATTTATTTCTGATAGGCAAGTTAATATTTCTGTCTTGGAAATCTAGATATTAGTCAAGGTCTGGGGAATCTGTCTTCAAATAGTCAGAGACTTTGTCCAAGAGGAAGTATTTTGCTGTTTGCTATTTCTGATGTTGATAGAGCTGAAAGTAAATGGGCTTTGATTAAAATGTGGGAGATTTCAGTTTGATGTTACACAGTGATATTAGCAGTGATACAGGAGCATTAGAACAGACCGAGAGGGGCTAAAAGTTTTGACAGAAGTTTTTCCTGTGCTGTTTTTTT